>JANHFR010005925.1:15891-30390 GCA_032468015.1 Mimophis mahfalensis
GATAGATAGATAGATAGATAGATAGATAGATAGATAGATAGATAGATAGATAGATAGATAGATTGATAGATAGATATCCTCCCTCCCACCCCAGTGCAGATGAAGGACCAGATTCGTAGGGATGTGTTGGAAGAAAAATCCAGGTCCGGTGGATTTAACTTGGAGGCTGATTGGAAAGAAAGATTCTGTTTATTGATGAGCACAACCACCAAGAGCATGCGTTTCTGGGACAGCTGACCAAATGGTTGAGTGAGAGGGTGGATCTTTATAGGTTTCTGTGACTTTGAACTATTCTGGAGATTCTGCAATGAAGGGACTTGTCTTAAATGGCGATAGGTTAATCCTATTATGTCCTAAAAGGTCACATGTCCTGTCCTTCTTAATCCCATCACCCTGGAGCTGAAGATGTGTTGTATATGAATAGATTGTCCGGATTTCTTAATGGGCCCAAAATCTCCATCTCTAAGAATTTCTGCTGGAAGCTTCTTTACTATGCAGGAAATGGAGTCTGGAGCATGTTTCTCCACTTCTCCTTTGGGGAAATATAATATTCTGCCTCTTTTAATATCCCCCCAAATATTTCATTCTTCTAGGAGGGTGTGTGTGTGATGACTTCTTACAGATGTATTTCAGTTACATCATCTTACAGTGCCCTCCCATTGAGAGTGGCATTATAAGTAGCACAATATTGTATTGACTGTATCTTAGAGATCATGTGTTTTAAATTTTCCGGAGGATAACAAACCTCCCTTTTAATTTAGTTAGTGGCCACAGATTAAAAAAACTTACATTATATTCATTATATACCATCAGATTCTCTCTTTTTCTGTGACTTAATCCCTTGTGAGAGCATCCTTTGAAAACCGTTTGGAATATCCTTTGAACTGAATGTAAATACAACCCCCTCCCTTTCCTATTAATGAAAGCAATGTCACTTTTTTATATTGAAAAAGAGGGCCTAACATTAAGAATCCAATCACTGACAGTAGCTGCTTTCAAGAATAGTAGAGAGGTGCTGTGCTCAGTGAGACCCAAAGCATGTATGCATATATACAGTATGTATATATGTATGTGTGTGTGTGTGTATAAAAGGTAAAGGTTCCCCTTGCACATACGTGCTAGTCATTCCCAACTCTAGGGGGCGCTGCTCATCTCCATTTCAAAGCCGAAGAGCCAGCGCTGTTTGAAGACGTCTCCGTGGTCATGTGGCCGGCATGACTAAATGCCGAAGGCTCACAGAATGCTGATACTTTCCCACCAAAGGTGGTCCCTATTTGCATTTTTACATGCTTTCGAACTGCTATGTTGGCAGAAGCTGGGACAAGTAACAGGATGTGTGTGTATTTATACATACATACAAAAAAAATTGATATAACATGAAACTATCCAAATGTACTGGTATATATTATTAGCGAAGTATAATTAATTTCCTAGATGCTGTAGAAGCAATCTATTTCTTTGTTAAATAGTTTGGTGACAAACTTCTTCATAGTTCCCAGCCCTTCTTTTTTTAAGGAGGGAGCTAAGATTCATGAATAAAAGTATAGCAGATTAACTTTTTCTGTGCAATGAAGGATGACCATAACTAATCAAATGTGAGAGGGTGGGTGTAATGGAGGTGTGAACCATCTCCTCATGATTCAGTTCACACTGGTTGATAATTAGACCTCATCAGTTACACACAGTGAGTTTATTATGCCAAAGTGCCCTTAGTGTGAAAGCTTGTATTCATCATATCACTGAAAACTCAGGATACAGAACCAATACAATGCTTTGATTTAATCTGTAAATATACAGTATTTACATAACTGGAAATTGAAACATTAGCATATCATTATTTGCTGAAAATTGACTTCAAAGCATCTGTTGCAAAACTTGATAAGACATACAGTAGTTGAACACATGGGTTTTCATTTATTTGTTTGTTGTCTTTAAATCATTGTTGATTCCTGATAACTGCCTGGATTTGTCCCTTAAGTCTTCTTGGCAAAATTTTAGAAATGTTTTTCCATTGCCTGCTTTCTAGGGCAGAAAGGGAGTAACTGCCTAAGGTTGGATTTGTGCCCAAGACAGGTCTAGAATTCATAGTCATTCAGCTTCTAATCTCAAGAACCATGGTGAATGTAGTTTTGCAGGCTAATTCACTGCTCATTGCCAGGAGTTCAATTCTGATTGGCTCAAGGTTGACTCAGCCTTCTATCCTTCCAAGGTTAGCAGAATGAGGACCCACATTACTGTGAGCAATATGCTGGCTCTGTAAACTGCTCAGAGAGGACTGTAAAGCACAATGAAGCTAAGTCTAAGTGCTATTGCTATGCTTTAATAACTATATCAAACTGGCTCCCATTATTTCTTACAATGGCTCCCAATAAACAATTGCCAGTCCAGAAAAAGAGCTGGAGATTGCTGATTCTCACATAGATCATCCCATTACTAAGTGTGTTAAAGTGAAATTGTTGACTGAAATAAGTCAAGAAAGTTCATGTGAAATAAAAATTTCCATCCCAAGCTAATTTTATGCCGCAGTTCCTTGCCAACATAGTTTACAGTGAGCAGAATGCAGGCCTGTTAAATTTGCTACTCAGTCTTCATTTAAGGCATCAGACTAGGAAATAGACCATATATATTTAAAGCATTCTGGCTGGGGAATTCTGGGAATTGAAGGCGACATACCTTACAGTTGCTGAGAATAACATTGCTCTAGAACACAGGTGTCAAACTTGCACCGTCATGTTGCTACCTTGTGACATATCACTACGTTTTTCTCCCTTGCAGAGCTGGGGTGGGCATGGCCTGCGCATGACACATCCAGCCTATGGGCCGCCAGAGTGACACCCCAGGTCTAGAAGGTATGATTAACACAGACACTGATAATATTAAATCAAGCAGGGGAAAAATATGCAGAGTTAAAAGATAAAGAAGGAAGCAATTACAATAGAGAGCATATTAGTATAGGAGACCTATTATCTCTTCCCTAACATTTATTTAATATATTTAAGCAGCATGGTGTGATGCTAGTCCTTAGTATATGATGTGGATGTATGTTTATATAAGCTATATTTTCCTCTGTTCAGAGAACTGGCAATATGAAAAGGGATATTAAATGTTAGCCCAAAATTCTCTTATCAATGAAGTCTTATTTTCATAAATTAATGTAGTCCTAAAATCACTTTAAGTGAAAGTAAGCTCTGTTGAAGAGTAGAAAGTAGTTTTAAATAAATACACACAAGTTTTCTACTCAAGATAAATGACTGATATCTTTTTCATTATTTTTGGCTTATTAAAAATAATTTAGCTAAAAAAAAGCATATATTGATAAAATAAAGTTTATAATTTAACTATTACACAAACATATCCCTCAATGATCTAAACTCGAGAGTGATTCAGCAACAGCCAAATAACTTGCCATTTCTTCTGTTTTTATGTGTGGCAACTTTGTGTGTTTAAGTTTTTAAAACTTAGGCCTATTTGAATATGAGTTTACTATCACATATTCAATAGTATATTCATAAATGTTATCCTAGCTGAAATCTGATGCATTTGACATTGAATATAAAACCAGCCATTGTAATTGCTCATACAACATTCACAGGTTGAGGCTCTGTATCTCAGAAGTATACAATGATCACAGATGACAGTACACACACAACCCAATATATATGTTGAGCAAATAGAACCCTAACAAAACTTTTGGAATCTCAATAGAGTTATCTCTTAATACAAATTTTTTTTCAGTTGTGAATTGTTGGTGGGCAGTATTGTTCTACTAGGTCTGTCATCTACCTGTTAAAAGATGAGATCACTGTCAAAAGTTGCCAGCTTTTGTGTAATTGAGGCTGTAATCCCCCTAGCATATATCATTCAGGATACAACACAGCAAGATTTCCTATTGTGTAATATTCATGAGAATGGGTGAAAAGTTGAAATGAATTGTCCTTAAGAAAAAATAAGCAATGAATGTGACTATTGTGTTGTACTACTCATCTCCCAGAGCATTTGCTCATTGAGATCCTCCTCCTAAAAGTGATGGATGTCCAAATATAATACTTTTCCAGCAAATCTTTTATTAAAAAAGAGAGAAAACCTCAGTTTAGTTAATGCAACGTAGCCATTAGCAAATAAGCCATGTATCTTGGTTTGGAGGCCCCAGAACAATTACAATAAAAGCTGATAAAAAAACCTTTTGGACAGTATATTGATTGAAATAATTCTATGTGATAATCCTCATTAAGCCAAGAGTTAACTCAGCACTTCTCAGCTTTGACAACTTTAAGATGTATGGACTTCAACTCCCAGAATTCCCCAGCTAGGGCAATATCTTAAAGTTGCCAAGGCTGAGAAACACTGAGTTAAACTATTACTTTTAATTCTATTCAATTACTCCTCAGCTACTATATTACAAATCCTCTGCTGCTTTTTCCAATCTAAATGTCTCAGGAAATTTGGAGTTTCATTCAGTAGTGGGATTCAATTTTTTTTACTACTGGTTCTGTGGGTGTGGCTTAGTGGCTGTGGCTATGCTGTTGGCCAATCAGAGGTGGTATTTGACAGTGTCAGCCAATCAGAGGTGGTTCTCTGAACCAGTCAAAATTATCGCTACCAGTTCTCCAGAACCTGTCGGAACTGGCTGAATACCACCTCTGGTTTCATTACTACTAGTATTTTCCTTCTTTATTGTTGAAGTGTTATCCTAATATCCTTTCAGCTCAAGAAGTATCCAAAGCGCAGAGAGTTTCTTTGAAGGTGATTTAGGTTTAGTTAAAAGAATTTCCTCACATTGTGCCTATGCCTTCACTCTTGAGAGTGGTATTGAAATCCATGAAATACGAATCCATGTTTGTAACAAAAGTGCCTTGACTGAATTCCCTTTTGACTGAGACAAACTTTTTATAGAGAAGTGTGTGCCCTCTCACTATTCTATCAAACTGAATGTGTAAATACTTAATATTATGATTAGGTTAAAAAAAAAAAAATTCACTGCCATGTGCTGCCAGCATGGGAAGTAGACACCAAGAACAGAATACATTTGGGCTGCTGGTTAGGAGACAGCTCAGTAAAAAACTGATACATGATCAATTTTCCTCACGTTCATAAAAAATAGCTCCAAATTTTAGCTAAGACACTGTTTTAAAATCTGATTTCCAAAAATACCATAAATTTTGGACCATAAGACTCACTTTTCCCCCTCCCAAAAGTGGAGGGGAAATGAGGGTGCATTTTATGGTCCTGTTGGAAGGTAGCAGCAGTGCCCTGACTTCCTGAACCGAATGCTGTCCAGCGCATGCACGAGCGGGGGGTAAGCACTATCAGAACAACAGAGCTAAATATTTTAATATACCAGTACTATTTGGTTCAGAATATTTTTTTTTCTTGTTTTCCTGCTCTAAAAACTCTTACGGTCCGAAAAATATGGTACTTTAAAATAACCCCAAACACGCCTCTAGGATAGCTTTATTAGGTAGTAATTCCTACAGGCATTTCACAAAACCCTGTTCCAAATTTTTCTCTAATACTCATAAATTGCCGCATATCCAAATGTTTGTTTGTTTTCTACGATGATTCCTGAAACTGGTCATTGTCAAAAACTGATACCACCTGTTGTCTCCTAGCTCATGAAACCTTGTACTTGTCAAAGCTTTGCAAATGATTTGGTGTTAAACAGAAACTAGTGAAATAAACAACTCTTTTCATTCACCTTTTATCTCTGGACCTTGGAAATCTGATTCAATAGCACCTGTGAAGCTAAGATCAATTGGAAGTAATGGCTTGCCTCATAAGAATATTATTGCATGACAGTGAGAGGCCTTCCTACCTCTATCACTGTTCTTTGTTATATCTGAAAAGCTAATGCCACCCTAAGATTAAAAGCAAAGTGGTGCCAACATTTAATTGAATCTGTATGGATGATGGATATGACAACTGAGAAATTTTACTCAGTCCCAGAGTCTCACTTACGGTAATTATTTAACCAAGCAGATGTGGTTTTCAGTCAGAAAGACTCTGAGCAAATACAACAGTATCAGAATATATCTACAATTCTGATCAATTTTGGATATTAAATTAGTGGGGGACAAAAGCCATCTATGTCCATTCACCACTCTGCTGAGCTCCTTTTCTATGTCTGTTTGCTATATAATATTGATGTTCCCAAACAATGTGAATTGACCTTTAAGTATAGGCATTGGTGTCAGTGGAGTAAGGTGAAGACCTGTGGACTTCAACTCCCAGAATTCCTCTTACAGTCATGTTAGCTCAGGAATGCTGGGAGTTGAAGTCCACAAATCATAAAAGAGCCAAGTTTGCCTAACCCGCCTTGAAACAATTTAGCTTTTATTCTGCTGCTTCACCACCTCATTCAGAAGGTAGCTCACAAATAGAGAAATTTTGCACAACCAGACACAGTTTTAGAAAAGGAATGAACAGCTTTTAAACATTCTTTTTAGCAGTATACCATAGTGCTTTGACTATGAATTTTGTTATAAATATGTTTTTTAAATTTTATTTCTGCTTGTTTAAATAGGTTGCTTTTAACCTACTTTTTTATTTTTATTGTTAACTACATTACCTGTCCTGCTTACAGGTGAAGCATAAATGAAATTAATATTTCAATGGCACTATTAGAACTATTACTGTATCTGACCCAAAGCAAATATTTTTCACTTAATTAAGTTACTAATACAATTCATAATTGCAACATCTCCCTTATAAATGTAAAGAATTTGCTTTTGTTCTTGGAAATCATATGTTTAAAGTCTTCAAGACATGCTTAATGAAACATCTATCTTGAAATGCTAAATACATTTTTTCATGAGAACTTAAAAACACAAATATATATTTCAATTTTGTTAATTGCTTGTAAATAAAATATTTTGAACCATTCTTTTGACATGGATTGAAATAGCTTTTACAAAACTCTAATTTATAGAGATTGAAAGGATCATCACCTTAGATGTTTATTTTCCAAACTGAAAGGAAAGATTTCTAGGAAGTATGAAAATAACCAGAATGCCAAGGAAGAGAAACAGACTAATTTTTTTATGATTAACTTTTCTACTTTGTATAAATCAATGCTGCATTTTCCAGTTCAAATTCCTGATCTGTTGAGCAATGTGATTTTGTGTATATGCTTTTTACACCTTCAGACTTGAATGTTTGTTTTGTGTAACAGTTTGTGCATTATATTTGTGACGGTAGTTCTTTACTGTTTATAAATGCATGTTTGAGGAGGGTGTTGCACATATGTTAAAAAAAATCCATTTAATGTAGCATTAGTGTTGTTTGCTGTCAACACAAATGTTTAGATGTTTTTCCAAAATGTTCTCTTGGACTATATTGTATATTTTATATGTTTCACAATTCTGTAAAGCCCACAATACTGTGATTATTTGCATATGCTAATTCAACTGATCTGTTATAAGAGCAAGGACCCAATCAATATGAAGGCATCTGTTGCAAGGCTATTGCTCCTGATAATTTCACATCATTGGGCCAATTTTAGCTTGGGAATAGGATGCCACTGACCCTTTAAAAAATCAGCTGCAAATAAATAAAAGTAAAGTGTGTTAAGGTCACTTGCTGTCATTTTCTTTAAAATAATAAAAAGTTACAATAGCACTTTAGAAGCTTCCTACCTTGTGTTTAACCAAGGGTGGTAATATTTCTCAGCTTCAAACATTTCTGTCTCTATGTGTATAAATGTTGGTGAGTTGGCTTCTTCTGGAACCATTATCCCCCTTATTTTCCTGATTAGGTGCTTCTTCACAGCCCTTTATTAAGATGCACTCAGAGTTGTGCAGCCTTAATTCAGGTAAATCACAAAAAATGTTCTCTGAAGGACTCTCCTAAACAACAAAAAGGATTATAACACTAAATAAAATTGTGAAAAGTGCTTCATCATAAAGCATTTAAACTGGTTAAATACTCATATTGCTCAAAATATAAACTACACATCTGCAAACTGACCTGAAGAAAAGTTGTAATTCAAGATGTAAATAATCTCATAGTTCTTAACATAGTGCCTATTTGTTATGAAACTGTAGTTACCTCTGAGAATTCTTAGCATTAATGTATTCTAATAATTGTTGGAAGTGAGCAGTTTACTCTTCGGTTTAATCCACATGTTTATTCCGCACTAGTGTTCTAAATGCAAAAGTACTGTTAATACATCACTGAAGACTTTTCTAAGCAGTCTCACAACTAAAACAAGGCATCTGTAAAAATATCAATGTGCATGGATTATAAGACAGACGCCACCAAAAAGGAAAGAAAGACTTTACCAGAAGTTTTCTCCTTGATGACAAACGAATTGGGAATCTGAGATGTGCAGTGAGAAATGGTTCCGGAGAAGAGGGAATTTACATTTTATTCAAATAGACACTCTTCATGGTTTAGAATTGATATGATCAGCTGATTTATTAGCGAATGTTCAGGAGATATCTACTGAATCCAATTTACGGGCGGATCATAATCCAATTATATTGATTTGGAAAGGTAAAAAGAAAAGATTGAGATGGACAATGAATCAAAGTATATTACAAGAGAAAGACTTTGCTCAACTTACTGAGAAAGAATTGGATTTCTTTTTTAAAGAAAATAGAAAGAAGACACATCACCAAAAAATGTATGGGATACTGTAAAAGCATTTAAAAGGGGATGGACTATAACTTATCTTGGCACGAGAAATAGAAACTGTAGACAAATGTGAGAAAAGTTGGAGGAAGAGTATAAAAAACTGGAGAAAGAGTTACAAAGAAGCTCTCAAAATAAAGCTATTAAAAGTCAAATAGATTTAAAAGGCACAAACTGAATTTGTTGGAGAAAAAAGAACTTGCACAGAAAATAAGAGGAGCCAAACAAAATTTCTTTGAGAATGCCAATAAACCAGGAAGGTGGTTGGCATACAAGTTAAAGAAGGAGAAAGAAAAGAAACAGATAAACATCTTCGGGATGATACAGGGACTCTCCATCATTCTAATGACCAAAAAAAAGGTGATAATTCAAAGCTATTATGAGAAACTATACTGTCAAGAAACTGCTTCAGAAGATAAGATAAGGACATATTTAAAAGAAAATGGGATACCTAAACTTTCAGAGGAGACCTGGAAAATGCTGGAGGAGAAGATATCAATGGTGGAATTAACTGAGGCAATTAAGAGGCAAAAAAATGGTAAAGCCCCAGGACCAGATGGGTTACCGGCAGAACTATATAAGACTTTGCAAGATGCTCTGGCTAATCAAATGCTTGTGATGTTTAATGAGCTTTTGGATAAGGCAAAAGTGCCAAACTCCTGAGTGGGGGCATTTATTACACTTATACCAAAAGAGGACTTGGATTTATGTTTGATAAAGAACTATAGGCCAATTTCACTACTGAATGTGGATTGCATCAATATTTGCATTGATAATGTCTGGAAGACTAAAGAAGTTCCTGTCACAATTTATCCATTTGAATCAAAATGGATTTTTACCCAAGAGGCAGATAAGAGACAATATGAGGACAATCTTGAACATTTTGGAATACTATGAGATGCATCCAGATAAAGAGATGGCACTGATGTTTTTAGATGCACAGAAGGCATTTGATAATGTAGACTGGAAATTTGTTATTACAAATGGAAGAAATGGGTTTTGGAGACAGGTTTGTTAAGATGATTGAAACAATTTAGAGTTAAGCAAACAGCGAGAGTTATGGTGAATGGTGAAATGACAGATAAGATTATTATTGAAAAAGCACAAGACATGGGTGTCCTCTGTCACTATTACTATTTGTTTTGACATCGGAAGTATGAAACAGAAAGATTAGACAGGATGAAGAGATAAGGGGACTGAAAATTAGAACAGAAGAGTATAAACCACAAGACTTTGCAGATGATTTGGTTTTTATATTGGGAGACCTGAAGGAAACAGGGCTTAATTTGTTAAAAATAATAGAAAAATATGGAGAGGTAGCAGGACTGAAAATAAACTGGGGAAAAACTAAGATAATTACTAAAAATATGACTGGGAAGCAAAAGAGAGAGTTAACAGAGGAATTAGGAATTCAGACTATGAGGAGAGTTAAGTATTTGGGGATACAATTAACAACAAGATGGTTAACAATAAAGGAGGACAATTACAAGAAGTTTATGCAGCAGATTAAAATAGATCTAGAAAAATGGAAAGGGCTTCAGCTATCTTTAATGGGAAGAATAGCTACGATTAAAATGAATATTTTACTAAGACTGTTGTATCTGTTCCAAATGGTCCCTGTGAAATTGGAGAAAGCCTTTTTTCAAGAGCTTAATAAAGTGATTCTAAAATTTATATGGCAGGGTAAGAAAGCAACAATTGGTTTGAATCTGCTGCAAGACATGAGAATTAGAGGAGGATTTGGTTTACCTAACTGGGAGTTATATTACCAGGCAGTTATTTTAGTCTGGGTGAAAGAATGGATTGAATTGAGGAACATTCGGCTGTTAACTCTGGAGGGACATGATCTACAAATGGGTTGGCACTCTTTCCTATGGTATGGGGGTAGCAAGAGCCATGGTTATTTTAAGAGACACCTCATAAGGAATGCCTTGTTAACAGCATGGGATAAAATAAGAGAACAGCATTACATGAAAACCCCAGTCTGGCTCTCAACAATAGAGGTGCTCACTCACCCAAATCTTCAGATAGTATTATAAAGAAAATTTTAGAATGCACAGAGATGAACAGATTAACCTTAGCTATTAAAGAGAAGGATGAATCAGAATATTATGAGATTTGGGAAATATTTTATCGTTGTTTGCTAAATAGAAATGAGAGACAATAATGCTAGTGATAGAAGTAAAAATAATACGATAAGGTGTGAAGAAACATTAACTATGCATTGGTAATGTTTGTAATTAGTAATGATGAATTGCTGAAATTGTATTATGTATAATAACAGTACTAGAAATGTTATTCAAGATATAATTTGAATACATGAATATTTAGTCAAGAGAGTAAGAATAATTAAGAATTGTGGAAGGAAAGAGGTAGGATTGCATTATGATTGTTATATCTGATGAAACCCGGACAATACACCCTTCAAAGTGAGACATTTTATGTAACTTTTAAAAAATAATAAAAAATTATTTGATTATTTATTTGATTATTTGATCAAGGAGAGATTCAACCTAGAAATAAAGAGAAATTTTCTGACAGTGAGAACAATCAACCAATGGAACAGCTTGCCTTCGGAAGTTGTGGGAGTTTCAATACTGGAGGCTTTCAAGAAGAGATTGGACTGCCATTTGTCAGAAATGGTGTGGGGTCTCCTGCTTGGGCGGGGGGTTGGACTAGATGACCTACAAGGTCCCTTCCAACTCTTAATCTGTAAAGAATCTATTTAACCAACCTGATGCTAATAGCTCAAGAAGGGTTCTGCCCGTTTTTGTATTAAAATTGCCATTCTGGAAGGTTTCCATACATATTTTATTTAAAAAGCCAATAGCAAAATAAGCTGCATCCATCTGCCCGGGTACTAGATCTTCCCCCTCCTCCCCAGAAATGTTTTATCATTGACACACCCTTTCTTGTCTGTATGGATAACAAATATTCTTCCAGTTGAGGTGAATTTTGCACAACTTTGTAAGAATCCAATTTTTTTTAAATTTTGCCTCAAATAAACACTTCTCTTTCTTCTGGAAAGTTTTTTATTCAGCTTCCCTGTGTAGCTCTTGGTCTCTTTGAAGATCTCCTACCAGGTGGTATGAAAGGTATGTTAGGGACTAATTGCAGCACATGATTCATATTTAGAAGGCTTAAATTCAATCTTCCCACCAGTAATATCTAAAGTTTTAAAGTTTCTCGACAATTGTTGCTAACTACAACTTCAAGATAAGATTAGCTGATTTTATTCCCAAGTAAATCACGGTCCCTTTTATAATTAAAGCTTTGCTCAATATACTATAGTAGGCTTTCGAGTCCAGTGTCTGCTGGGAGTGTTGGACATCTGGGCTTAATGATAGTGGCCTAAACAAAAGATCTCCTGACAACTGTGGTTGGCAGGGACTGACTGGGTTCCAGTCCTGTTTCTGACCATAAAGACAGGAGCCTAGACAATCCTGCTCATTGTTCTATGAGGTCCCGCTGACCTTATTTTTCCTCAGGTATAGCCAACCGAAATTAACATACCCAAGACAAGGTTTCAAGCCAAAAAAGATGATGATGATGATGATGATGATGATGATGATGATGATGATGATGATGATGATTTAATTCAATTTGTATACCACCCTTCTCCCAAGTATTGGCCAAGCAAAAAAAACCAGACTGTCTTTCTTTCCTGAGTAGATTCCAGAAAAAAGAGACAGTGAAGGATTCATGTTGCATTCAGGTTTTATACATTTCTTCCTCCAAAATCAAAGGACTTTGACATTAGTCCTTCCTCTCTGACATACACAGATTCGGCTAAATCATAGGTGTGAAGACATTTTGGTAAACAACTTTTTGAGAACCCAGGTAAGGGAGTTATCCTGTGGTGATTTCTCTTTCTGTCAGGAGGGAAAGGTATGGTTTCTTACAGTGTGAAAATATCTGGTACCAGCAAGAGTAATAAAAGGTATTATAAAGAATACAACTGTCATATACATCTAGCAATAATAAAGGTAAAGAAGTCCTTTTATAGAGGACTAGCCAATAACCTGGCTTTGCTTGGGTATTTATGGCTTCCTATGACATGCTGCAAACAGGGAATGTTGCAGCCTACAATTCCCAGTGTTCTTTGCCCAATTTGCATGGCTTGCCTCTATTGGCTGAAGAGTCTCCGATTTGCATACCTTGCCTGTATTGGCTGTTGTTGCCTCCGCAACTGCAGAACCCTCTGCACATGTGCAGTATGGTGCAGCCGGAGATAGGCATTTTGGCAGCTTTTTTAGGGGGCAAAGAACGCCCAAAGCCATTCAGGATCCCCACCCCAGTGTTTGTCTCCAGAGTGCGAGGTACGTGTCAACTTTGGGGTAGATTGGTGCAGGCATGGAAGAGCCTATTAGGGACATACCCACAAACCCAAACACCCACACTTCTGTTTTATAGATGTAGATACAATTGTAATCTATGGGATCCCTTCTTCCCTTCTAATTCTCTGGAAGGAGAGCTGAGTTACTGTCCTAATAAACAACCTTTTGATCATAGCCAAGCATCTGAATAACAGATTGCTCTTAATGAGGTGTTTTCTTTTTTGTCCTGTGAAATGTATATTGAGGGTAAGATAAGATGTCCTTCTGGAATCTGAGGGAAAGGGGTGGAAAGAGAGGAGACAAGCCTCAAATATTTGCCTCTTTACTCTAAGGGGAGAGAAACGAAGGGTTTTTTACTTACAAGATTTCTATCTAGGATTATTCCTTCTTTAGCGCAATTAATGAAATCCTACTATCCTTATAGTTCGTATTCTGCATAGGAGACCACGTTGTCTCTGAAAATTTCAGCCAGTGAAATGTTGTCTAGACCAGGGGTCTGCAAACTGTGGCTCTAGAGCCACATGCGGCTCTTTCGGCCCTCTGCTGCGGCTCCCTGTTGGCTGATCCCACCACTGACTGGCCCATGCCCCCCCACCCCGCATCGCTCCTAGCCTGGCCTGAGAAGTTGAGGGTGATGGTGTGGGATGGAGACTCACTCTATATTCTAGCGGAGGAGGCAACTGGGTGGGATTAAGTGACGTGAGTTGGCCATGTCTACCCAGTCATACCAGTTGTTAAATTATTGGCTCCCGGTGTTTTCTTTTCTGTGGGAAATGGGTCCAAATGGCTGAGTGTTTAAATTTGCAGACCCCTGGTCTAGACCTGGCACTAACCCTGAAGCCCACCCCTGCTCCACCACTTTGCTCATTACACCTGTGATCTTCCAAGCCAAGGGAATGAAAGTGGGGGAAAGAATATGAAGCTCAGCTCCAACAGAGACCATGTTTATTTTGTCATTAACAGCTGCAGGTATGCAAAACTTTCCTAAGAGGCAGTTCTCTTTACATGTCCTTACTAAGAAAATTACCTCTTGGATACTTTTTTGGTTGGATGCCATTTATAGGAATATACAACAGCAGGAAGAATTCTGAGAAATGTGGCAGCCTGCTTGTTACCTAGAATTTTACACTTTATTACCAACTTTTTAATAAAAGCGATATTAGCATTTTAACATGGCAGCCATGCTTCCTTAAGCTCAAACAATGCTTTCTTTTTAGCCATTTTTACATGCAAAAATTAGTTTTACTCATTAAGGAAAAAAATATGTCTCAAGTCCAATTAATATTTTTTTTATTGTTGCATCACATAGACCAAATGTATTGTTTATGTACTCTATAGAAATACAAGCCGCTTTAATGGGGCGGAAGCAGCCATTTCCAAAGGTTAATGTTATCAATAAAGAATATTTGCAGCTCAGGATTGAAATGAGGTCCTTGGTGCACTGATATTATCCTAGTCTGGTAATGAACCGTCTGTTTCTCTCAACCTTGGCAGTTTGAAGATGCGTGGACTTCAACTCCCAGAATTCCTCAGC
>JANHFR010005926.1:35475-48324 GCA_032468015.1 Mimophis mahfalensis
AGATCCATTAGATCAGTAGTGGAGAACTATGGTCCTTTTATGCCTTGTGGACTTTAAGTCCCAGAACTTCTGAACCAGCCACAGTTCCCCACCTCTGCATTAGATAGATTTAAAAAAAACAACAACTCACATCCATCTGTAACATGAGTAGAGTAAAAATAGAAGTCACTCTTCACTGAAATAAAAATGCTTTGTGATACATAGCAATCAAAATCTACATAATCATAAACATTTTAATCATTTTTATATTTCTATCTATATTGTTTTTCTTTATAGCAATGCTAGCCAGGAAATTCTGGAAGTTGAAGTGCACACATCTTAAAGTTGCCAAGATTAGGAACCCCCAGTATATAGGAAAACAAGATGGAAATTATTAAAATATAACAGCAAACGAGAAAGAGAAGCAAAGCACAACAGCTTCTCTGCTCCTTCTGCTTCAAAATCCAGGCAAGGCTCTCTCTTGATTAGTATTTTTAACTGTTCTAAAACCAGAAAGTGCTCATCTCTAAGGAAGGTGCATCAAAACACATCAAAAGGAGAGTTGATTGCAGGAAGGGAGGGGGTGAGCAACGACTTTATTTTCCACTATGACTGGAAACAGGTTTAATAAATTAAAGCTAGAGCTTTTGTGAATCACATCGAATGCATATAAAACTGGATTCCATTGTGCTTCTTCCATTAATATACAGAGCAAGTCTTCGTTTGGCTACAGTAAATTAGAACCGCTCAATGCTCACCTTTGTAGGAAATCTTTTTTTTGCAAAATAATTATAAGTACAAGCTCATTTCCTGAGGAAACCATGTGTGCTGTGTGTAGATATATATATAAATCCCTATGCTTGGGAAAAAAAGATTCCTTACATGTGAATTGTTTCAGTTCAAAGGATAGCTCAGTTGTTCAGAATGTGAACAAAATAGGAAAGAGGGAAGGGATGATTAAAAACAAGATATAATCATAAGCAACAATCACAAAAAGCAGCAAGACTGGGAAAACAGAAGCTACCTACATATTATTAGTTTTCCCCCTACCTCATTCTTCTTAACTGGAAAGCGGGGAAGCATGGAACTGCAGAAAGATGGATTATATTTTTATTAATATGGTGATCGTGTCCAGCCCCCCAGTTTGTCACATAGGAAACAGGAATATATTTTCAGAGGCACAACCAAGGTACAAATGCTACTAAAGATTCAGCTCCAGAAAGGTAATTTTCCCTTCTTGTTGCCACTTCCACTTAACACCTTCTCAGCAGCTTTTAAAAATGCACCTGCCTTTCAATACATGGGCAGGATAAACAGCAGCAAGCCTAGCTGGAAAATAGCACAGCTTGTTGTGGCCATTGTTGTTATATAATGGATTGTTGTGAAAAGCAAAGTAAAACACACAAGGTAGAATTACTACAGTTTATTTATTTATTTTGTTTAAAATCCTTATAGCCTACTCCCTATCCAGAAGTTTTGAGGATATTGGGCATTGTAGGGGATGCAGATATGATCCACTATGGAAATATCTGAGCAACTTGTCCGTGTTATTATTATTTTTTTGTAGTACAGTATTTTGCAGCACTTCCAGTTAGCACACAAGTAAAGAACTAGGCAGGATTTATTTCAAGAAAGAACTTCTTTTATATACAATAATATACAGTATATACAATACCCATACAGCAGGAGTAAGCAAAACTGTTCATGAGCACAGAAAACACAGCAGTAGTTTTCACAGCAACAAGATAATTTGAGTGCCCTCCCTCATAAACACAGAGGCTATGCCTCCTTTATATACTAATCAGTCAAGCTGAACCACACCCAGACTTCCAAATGTCTTCCATGGCTCCACACAAAACAAATGCTATGTTTCAGTATTTATACAGCTTCCATTGGCTGCTCTGTTACCAGACAGTCTGCATTGACCTATCTGTTGCCACCCCTAATCCAAACAGTCCCATTGGCTTACCTGTTGCCATGTCTATCCAATCAGTCCCATTGATTAACCAGTTGTCATGTCTACTCCAGACAGTCCCACTGGCTGACCTGTTGCCTTGTCTATTCCAGTTCATGAACTATATACTCTGACACAACTGCATGTGGAACTAGAGAAGACTAATCCCATATAGACAGGTCCAGGCAGTATTAGTGGCAACATTTAGCAACTGCTTACTATTTCCTTCTTCCTAAGATTGAGAGCAAATGGTTGGCCCAGAGTCATCAAGCTGGTTTCATGCCTAAGGGAAGACTAGAACTCATAGTCTTTAGCTCTGTGCCTTTCACCATTACATTAAACTGTGTCTCTTGTCCTCACTTTGCAGATAATCCAAGGGAAAGCAAGATTCCAGTGGTGATGGGATAGATCAAAAGAAACTAAATCACCTTTTTTTTTCTGGATAAAAATCAAACCAATTCTTTCTTCTCCCAAGTCTTTCCTTGAAGATATTTTCTTGAGTTGTGTTTGCAACTATGTCTGATCTGAATGTTGTGAAGGAATGCTTCATCCATTCTCGGTTGTTGCTCCTCCTCCTCCATAATTCGCTAGCTTAATGCTTTGCCTTATGTATGTGTTGTGTTTCCATAAATCCTGGGGGGATGTTTTTGAAGGGTCTCTGCTATGTAGTCATGGAACTGATGTATAATGGAGGCTGGCCAGAAATCTATCCTTTTGATGAGATTTTTTTTTTAAATTCAATTTATATGCCGCCCTTCTCTGGAGACTCAGGGCGGCTTACATTTTATATTGGGGCTTTCACCCCCACCCCCCCAAGTGGCATTTTACAAAATCAGCTTATTGCCCTCAACAATCTGGGTCCTCAATTTATCTACCTCAGACAGATGGAAGGCTGAGTCAACCTTGAGCTGGTTGGATTCAAACATTTTCTTTCAAAGACATTCATGTTCTCCATCAGCCCACATTGCTACCCAATTTTCTGTCACATGTAAAGTGACCAAGAAAAAAACAACAACTTCACATGGAGTTATTTAGCTTGGTTGCATGAATGTATGGATAAACGTGTATCAGGAAGAAGTCAGATTTCTATGTATATTAATCTGTACCTCCATCCTTTTGCTTTCACAGGTAAGCAAATTGATGGAGAGTCATTGATACATAGCATAATAGCATAATATACATCATAAAAACCCATCCTCCTAATACTAGTTTGCCTCCTTAGAGTAAGCATATGAAAATAGGACCACCATACAATCATGTATATTGTGTGAACAGCTGTATATATATATGGCCCAAGAACCAAGGAAGAATCACAGAACACAGAAATCTTGCTAAACTAAAGCAACTACTTGCATTATGAAAGATATACTCTGAGAATCTCTAAGGAGGAGCTACCTTGGTCTTCTTTCCCTCAACCCAACTGTCTAAACTTCATTGCCTCTTGAAGTCTGGAATGCAGCCCTTCCCACCTAGGAATCCAGACTACAATCCACCACAAAATAGTATTATATACTAATATTGCAATACTATTATACTATTGCCTCTTATGGATCTAGTACATAATGATAATTTTATTCCTAACCATGTTAACCAGGGGTGGGTTTCTACTGTTTTGTCCCAGTTTGGGCAAACCTTTGTTCCTATTTTGCCCAGTTTGGAGAACCAGCAAATCGATCCACTGCCTGCCCTCTCCCCCCCGCCTGTTTTTCAGGCCATTTTGGGGAGAAAAATTGCCTGGAAAAAGCCCTTCAAAATGCCTGAAAAATTTCAGGCTGTTTTCAGGCCAATTTTCCTGAAATTTTCAGCCTGAAAATGGCCCCAAAACAGGCTGAAAAAGAGGCCCAAAAAACAGGGCCAGTCAGTGGTGGGATGAGCCCCAATCAGCTGACCTACCTGTTCCTTTGAGGTGAGTGGCTGTGGGGGTGGGGGCGGGTGTGATGAGTGACATCACCCGCCCAGTCACATGATCAACTGGCCACACCTACCCAGCCAGAGAACTGGTTGCAGTTTGCAACCCACCACTGGTGTTAACCTGTTTTTTGAATGCCTAGGCCTTATTGATCACATCAAATTCCTTTAAGACTGTTGTTAAAAAGCAGGTGCAAGTTTATATCTCATACCTGCAAAATAGTGCTAATGCTTTGAATACAGAAGATATTGATTATTGTGAGAAACACCAATGAGGTTGACTGGATGTTGAGAATGAAATAGGATGCAACGTCAAAATCAGTTTATAAAGGAAGAATAAGCAGGTTAGATAGAACAAAAACACTGAAAGAGTCATGGTTGAATGGAGTTGATGAAATCCTCAGAAAGAAAGTTGGGAGATATTTAAAGAATAAGAGACAACATATGAATCAATGTAAAAATATAATGGAAGCAAGAATGGCTTACAAAAAGAGAGAGACTGAAAAGGCACAATCAATAGTGTTGCTGTGCATGGGATATATTTAGCTTTCTTTTTCTCATATCTCCAGATTTTAACTCCTTTTACTTCATCTTTTCTGAACTTTGCATAAAGTTACTATCTCAAGAGATGCTAAAGTGATGTCTATATATGTGCATATGTGTAAAATCAATGCTGAAATGTATTTTAATGTAAAGAAAAAACTGCTCATCCCCTTCAGAATTTATTTACATTTATAATTTGCACAATATATAATACTTTTCATATAGACATGTATATGTGAATTCCCACATAGAGTGTGAACTCATACAATACATAGAGAGTTATTTGCAATGATAGTATTCATAGCCATTTAAAATGCTGCATTTTGATGAATCCAGGTTTACCAAGTTTTTTATATTAAGAATTATTTAGAATTCTTGGATTTCTGGTAGTAGGAAACTTGTTTTAGCATTTGGGAAACAACAAATGTCAACATATAAAACAATGCAACTGTGATATTCAATAGACTTTGGTAGAAGAGGTGGGGCTTGTAATCCCTAATGTGGAAGGGAGACTGTGGTTGCCAGATAGATCGTTGAGGATGTTCCTAGGCAAAGAAGATGCTGGAAGTTGATGCTTTGAACTCAAAACTTATTTATTAATAAACAGACAAAAATAACAAATGGCTAACTGTGTAGTTCTTTAGGTAGAAATACAGACATGCAAGAACACATCTGCCCTATTGAGAACATGGTACAAAAAGCAACATGGGATAATTGAGAAGGGTATTTATACACACAGTGGAAACTCCTCCTCTTCCTGTGGAGGTAAGGTGAGGATATCTAGATGTTCCCACCTGGTGATTATATGGTAGTAATGCCATGGCCAGCACATGTTAATAATTTATTTAACACATAGTGACCCAAAGGTTCATTGTAGGGCACATCATTTCAAACCCTTGGCCAGTGTCAGTTTAAAATTCAAAATTGGTAGCAATGAAGCACCTCAGAAATCAAGCAGAACAGGTGACAGCTCCAGTGACTTGTGAAAGAGCATTTCCATTTGAATCACAACTTTTTATCCTTTCTTCTCTTTGTCTATTTCCCACCTTGCATTCAAGGAAATGACCTTTGACTCAAAGTAGATTAATCTTTTTGACATTTTCCTTCCTTATTGACTTCAGCTAAATTTAGTTCCTATATCTGAAGAGGCATCTTCAGTAAAATTATGGTTTTGCTCCAGTCTCATTTTCCCCTCTTTTTTCTTCTTCTAGGGCCAAATGTAAGCAAAACCAGCATAGAACTGATCTATGCTTTTGTTAGAGGTTGCAGCATTGGCCTCCTCCTATTTTCTTATTTGAAATCTCTATAATCAGAAAAGAAGTCTCAACGTACCCCCAAGTAAATAAAATCTTCAGGATCATCTTCCTATAAGTCTCCCCCTTCCTTAGTCCTTATCTTTATTTCATTTCTGTTATTATTATTTTTCTGCTCAATATTTCTCTTGCTGTTCTGACAACTTTTCTTCTATCATTTTCTTTGCTAATTGAAGAGAACGTCCATGATATCTATCAACAAAGCACAGCCAGAATCAAGATCTGCTTAACTCCAATAATCGCTGCAACCTAGGCCTTTACAAGAAGATACAGTTTCAATCCTTGATAGCCCTGAGGGCAGCTTGAGGACTTGCTGAGATATAGAACAAGTCATATTAAGCTGAAGCAATCATTTTTAATCTGATGCTTATCACATATCTTGTCCCACAGGTCCAGTCATTCAGCAAGTCTGGTCCAAGACACCGTTAGCCAGGGATAGTAAGACTTAAATATTTCTGAGTGGAGAAGCTGAGCTTGAAGCAATTCAAACAGAAAAATGAAATTTACAACATTCACGAAAGTGCATGTTGCACATTACCAATTCTCAAGGCAAATTTTTGTTCCTTGAACTCACACTGCATTTATGGAGGTTGACTGGCTTGAAAGCTGTTAGGACTAGCTCCCCGACCAGGGGGAGCCAGTCCTAACAGCTTGTTGAATTTGGTTGAATTTGAATGGGGTCCCTCTTGATTGCTTAATTGTCCAGCTTGGTTACCATTTTGCATTTTTATATTTTATCTGCTGGGTTGTTCTCTCCTAATGCTGCATGTTTTTTTTTTTAATTTTGTTATTACAGTTTACTTTGTTGTGGGCTGCCCAGAGTCACATAGTTGGAAATGGATGGCCTTACCCAAGAAATTAGTTAATTATTTAAATAATTGAAAAAAACTATATGTACCTAGGAAAAAAAGCAGCCTCTTTAAACATTCACCTAGAGATGGTATATGAGTGCCCCCTGCATACTCCAAATCAACTTTTTCTTATGAATCAAGATTACTCAGAGCCCTAGCCTTGGGAATAAATGCCATTTATTCAAGAGGCAGATTGTTAGAGTTGTCACTGGTGGCATGTATGTGTATTTGTGTTGAACCATTATATATCTTGTATACCAGAAACAAATTCCTTGTGTGTGTGCACAAGCATGCTTGGCCAATAAAGAATATTGTATATATTCTTTCATTTCTTCATTCATTGCCAAGATGAAAATAAGCCAACAAATATAAAACAAAAAATGTACAATGCAAGATTTAAAAAAAAAAGCAAAAGAAAAGTTAGAAAATCCTTTGAAAGTACAGGAAGTCCCCAGGTAAGAATGAATTGTAGTCCTAACTCTTTCTTTAACCCAAAATTGTATGCAACTCAAATTTCCAAATTGGCTCCCTATTGCTTGGATATCTCAGATGGCATTCCTCTTCCTCAGACTTTTGAAAACTAGCTAAGAGACTTTCAGAAACTGCTGAAAACCACTGAAAACAGGCTGGATATTTAAAACATGTGGGTTCCATAATTTGGGAAGGCATTGTGCTGCTTTGGTGGGTTTTTCACCTCAGGGTCATTTTTGGTAATAGACAGCCTGTTCATATTTAGGGGTTATCATTAAGTTGGAAATTCTTAACATGGAGACCGCCTGTAGTTGGTTTCCCTGTTTCTACTAAATAATTCAGAAAACAGTGGATTATATTTAACATGCATGTTATCCTTGCACAAAATATACAAAATTAAGTATGGAGTCTGATTTGACAGAGGAGAAAAGCTGACTTAAGCCCAATTTAAAAGTTCCTAATTCCAAATGATGCCTTAGTTGTAAATTTTATCTCCATGGTCTGAATCTCTACTTCCTTCATTAATAACCACTGGATTTTCAAAACAATAGATTAAAAAAATATCACATCTCCTCTGCTTGTTTATGCATACAGATATTTTAATATGATCTTTCAATTCCCACATAGAAGGACATTCACAATGGCACGGTTTGACTTCAATGATCATGACAGGTAGACATGGCAATGTCTTTTATCATTATCTTCTTGGTGTGTGCTCCAACAACAAGGCTGAATCTGTGGAATGCTGCTAGACTGAGCCTTATATCACAATAAGATGCTGCATTCTTAATGAACCAGGAATTACCATGCTTTCCAACCTATCACAATTTGCTCTGATAGATAAATTGTTCCAAGAATTTCAGTGTCCAATGCAAGAGTTGAAACATTTAAGGACACAAAATTCCTAACTGTAGCTGTTATCTTTAGGAACAGATGGGTTTCTCTAGAGCCAATTAAACCCATTTTATTTTCCATGTTATGTCTTTTATCCAAGTGACTTCCTTATTATAGGTCCTTCCAACAACCGATGTATAGAATCTTGATATTTTTCACAACCCTTTAGTCTTTGCTGAGTTTAACTTGCTCATTAACTTTTTTTGCATTCTAAACGCTCTTAATTTTTTTAATTAAAGAAATTAAAGTGTTTTAATTTTAGTTTTTTTTCCTCTCTCTCTCATAGGGTGTGCGGACATCCACACAAAAAAATAAACAAATAGATCTGGCCCATTTGAGTAGCACTTCTAAGTATGTAATAATCTCTTGAAAAATATATCATACTTCAGATAATTGTGACAGAGCTGCACAGGGCTGCACTTAGATTTAGAATTGCTAACATAAAAATATTTTGATTTTTTTTTTATTACTTGGCAGATTGATTCAGAATAGCAGTTAAAGATTACAAATATGTGAATAAGATAAGTCTTCCTCCCTTCCTCCCTCCCTTCCTTTCTTCCTTCCTAAAGCAGTTTGTCCATTTATGGATTTCTCTAAAAGAATGTGCATATTCATGTTTGTGTCTTCGTGTGTGAATTAGAGAGGGTAGGATTTGATTACATCTCTATATATAAAGCAGAATGTGGCATGCATATGTGCATGCTGTGTGTGTGTGTGTGTGTGTGTGTATCTCTGTGTATACACTTTTTAACAGCTGGACCAATGTCAGCCAAACTTGCCACAGGGGAAGTTTAGCCTCCTGTGACGAGCACTGGGGGTGCAGAAACTCTGTCCGGGGGGGTCTTTGCCCCCTAAAAATCCTGTCAAAGTGCTGACTCCCAGGACTTCCCTCACACCTCACTTAAGCTCTTTCCTTAAAGGGTGCCAGAGAGCAGCATCAGGCTGTGCCTAGGCCGGGATAAGGTGAGGCCTTTTGAAATCTTAGGGAGGCAGCTGGCCACAGGACACTCATATACATGAAGTGAGGGATGAGCAGGGAAGGAGGAGGTCTGGGCTGGGATGATATGGCCTAGATCTAGGCTGGGATGGTCTAGGTCTAGGCTGGGATGATACATGAGGTCAGGGCCAAGCAGGGAAGGAGGAGTTCTAGGCCAGGATGATATGGAGGCTTAGGCCAGGATGAGGTGAGGCCTTTTGAAATCTTAGGGAGACAGCTGGCTTCAGGATGACTATATCCAGGCAAAGCCAGGTAATCAGCAATGATATGTAATACAGAGGTGGCAGTATTTTTAGAAATGGCCAACTTTCAAGGGGGAAAATGGCAAAAGGAAAGCCTTTCCACCTATTTTGGTGAATTAAGTTACTCAGTTCTCTTTCCTTTTTATTCTAGTTATTTGCTGTCAAAAAGCCTCAACAGTTCAAGGTTGATCCTGAATTGCATGAATGAATGAGTTGAAATCTTGCTTCCAGTTCCCTAGATCTGATGCAGATCTCCAATTTTTTATGCATGCTTATAATTTACTCCTCATATATTAGTATAAGTCATAATGGTAGACAGACATTCTCATTTTCTTGTATAATATCTTTCAGCCACTTGCTAAAGAATAGTTTTCTTATCTTTAAATGTAATTTATGGCTCATTGGTGTTATGCATTTTCATTCTAAAACTACATTAATCAGAACTAAAAAGTAATACCATTTGAAAAGAATCATTTTTCCCCCTAAATCAAAGAACAACTCAATGATATTATAGCAAGATTCTGGATCATTAGCACAGCAATGCCTCACAATCTCATCTCCATGTTTCTGCTTTTGTTTTGAATGTAAAAATGGAGAAATTGATGGTGTTGAGATATTTTCTTTGATTATGTTGTAAAGAATGAAAAATGGTTCTGTGCTGAGTTTCTTCTCCTCTCTGCACCATAACATCAAGTTATCCTATGTCCTTTTGTCACCTTATCCTTATCCTATGTCCTTTGGTTAAGTGTATCACAGCCTACCTCCCAGCTGACTAGAGCAGGGAGGTAGTGTTTAACAATTGATAGAAGGAACTGTTCTAAAATGATGAAGCAGGCACTTCCAGTTGAACTTCCAGCGATACTATTTGCAACCACCATGGCCCTGGTCCAGGCTTGCCTGTTGGAAGGCTCTGTATGGAGCCAGAGGTGCTTTGGAGGGGCGGCAAAGCAGAGGGGGACTCTCTGGTAGGTTAAGGCGAGCTGCACATCTCTCCTCCTAGATCAGGAAATCCCCTATGCCAAAGACAGGATTAAGCAGCAGTAAAAAATGGCCACCCTGCAGTTGGAGTCAACCTGAATATAAGATTGCACAGGAAGGAGTGAGGAGTGTCCCCAATAGGTTGTTCATATCCTGTAATACACCTTTACCTAGCAATAAGTCCCCTAATATTCAGCTTCTTATTCAGTAAGGCTAGACGGAGTTGAAAATTACAATAGAATTCTGTATTAATTTTTCCTGATATACTCTCAGACAAAAAAAAAAAGAATTGGGTTAATAGAACTCTCCAATATTAATACAGAGCTGTAATGGCACAGTGGTTAGCGGAATGAAGGCTAACTTGCTGCTCACTCCAGGAGTTTGATTCTGACTGGCTCAAGATTGACTCAGCTTTCCATCCAGGGATGGGAGTTAGCCAGTACACACTGGTTTGGGTGAACTGGTAGTTCTGGCTTTGAATTCCTGCCCAGCCACCCCTGCACTATAGTGACCTTTATTCCCTTGTTTGAAGGCCAGTTGATTGGCACAGCAGCACACACTGCTGTGCCTCAGGTGCTTTTCCTTGCTGCAGCTGCAGCAAAAGGTAAGTTTCCCTGCTATTTTTTAATAGAACATACGGGTGCTCACAGAATTGGTTGTTAAACTGGTAGAATCCCACCCATTTTCATCCTTCTGAGGTCAGTAAAATGAGGACACAGACTGTTGGGTGCAGTATGCTGACTCTGTAAACCTCTTAGAGAGAGCTACAAAGCACTATGAATCAGTATATAAGTCTAAGTGCTCTTGCTATTGCTAGTCTTTTACTTATGACCACAACTGAGCTCAAAATTTCTGTTGCAAAGTGAGACATTTTGTCAAGTGAATTTTGTCCCATTGTATGATTTTTCTTGCCATAGTTGTTAAATGAATCACTGTACTTTTTAACTGTCACTGCCTGAATTTTGATCATACGACCATGGGGATGCTGCAGTGGTGGTAAGTATGAAAAGTAGTCATAACTGACTTTTCTCAGCGCTGTTGTAACTTTGAATGGTCACTAAATAACTGTTGTAAGTCAAGGACTACCTGTAGTGGCAGAATTGTGAATTTGTCCAGACAAATATTTATTTGTTTGTTTGTTTGTTTACATTTATTGGCTGCCCAACTCCATCACACTCCAAGTGGCATACAAAACTAGAGGCAAAATAAACATTGCTAAGAACATTAAGGCTAACAAGGGGCAGACTAAACTACTCTGTTCACAAAACCCACTAATCAAAACAGGGGCTATTAAACAATGACAATCATCGACCCTGGGGCTGGGATCAGAGCAAAGTATTCAAGGCTTTCCAGAACACCAGGAGTGAGGGTCCTGTCCTTATTTCTGGGACAATGCTCTTCAAGAAGGTAGGGCTTCAAGAGAGAAGGCACGCTTCCTTGGCCCCACAAGATGGCGGTGTTAAATGGTGGGGAGTTGGAGTGCACCCACTCTCCTATATTATTTCTATCAAGACTTTCAGGCAGGAAAAATCTTTCTCCCCAACATCTGATGTTAAACATATATTAATATGTACCCACTTTTAATAGTTTGGGCATCATGATTTTTTTTTTTCTAAGCAATTCTTTTGTTTTCTCAAAGTCTCTTTGGAGCCTGATTAATAGCATGCAACAAATACCATATTCACCACGCCTGACAGAGTGACAGTGATCAGCCCTGCTAATTTAATCAACTTCCACAGCCATTTCATTACTTACTTAAAGTAGTTTTAGTCCAACTAACTACTCGTGCTCAAATCAGACATGGTGTGATTCCAAATCCATCTGTCACATTAATTTTCCTTTTCCTTCTCTGCCGCCTTTAGTTCCATGCTGTGAAATGCGTTCATTTGGAAATGCCTGGTGTTTTCATTAAATGGAAAACAGGGACAACAGAAGCAAAAGATAGATGAACTGACAGTGTGCCCTGAAAACTCCTGACGGGAACTGATTCATCTTGTTGCTACCTTCCAAATTTTGGAGGCAAATGTATCAGCTGATTCTTGTGCAGTCACAGCTGATTCTCAGCCCCTTAAAACCAGACACAGTCAGTTATCGGTAAACAATACATTTTCCTAATGAAACAGAATACAACTGTCCTGCTGCGGTTAAAAAAAAAAATGAAAAGAAAAAAAGAAAGGCTCACAATTATTTTGAAGTTCTGGGGTTATTTTTTTAAAATTCTCCATACTTGCAGAAGGACCATTTTTAACTGGAGGTTTTTAAGCTGCTGAAATTAAATGTAGTGTGGCACACAGTTTTGTGGGTTTCTGCCAAGAATATAAAAGCACTTCAAACAGAAAGTACATGTAAATGTTTGACATGTTATCAAAGTGGCCATAGAAGGGGCTTCAGTTACTGCTAAATTCATGCCAAAACATTAGCAATGGAGAGACCAAAACACCCTATATATACAGCACACTTTTTTTCCCCCTTATGATATTTTTTTAAAAAATCTGCAAATCGTACTGTAGCAGGTTTTGGCAACCAAGAGCTTCCAAATCTGTTAGAACTGTAGCTCCCACATGCTCCGTTTTCGATCTGGAATTCCTCTTCCCTCTTCACACATACTGTCATGCCCCCATCGGAGTCTGAATCGGCGGGGGAAGATGAGATGGAATAAAAACTGACAGCAGGGATGGGATTCTACCAGTTTAACAAACGGTTCGCCTCGCATGCTAAC
>JANHFR010005929.1:8695-24778 GCA_032468015.1 Mimophis mahfalensis
AAACTTGGCAAGTTTAAGACTTGTGGACTTCAACTCCCAGAATTCCTGAGCTAACATGACTGGAGGAGAAATTCTGGAAGTTGAAGTCCACAAGTCTTAAAGCTGTCAACTTTGAAGACCCCTGTCCTAGAGTATGGTGTCCTGATCGTGACCTCTCTTGATAACCCAACAAAACAGAGAGAATTAGTTTTGGATAAAGGAGTCCTTAAGTAACCCACTGTCATACCATACGGGACTTACAAGTAATCAGCACTTTCAATTGGGCCCAGATGCCAATTGGCAACTGATGGAGTAGGTATTTAGTCTGGCTTATTTCTCTTCATCTAGTCTCTTACAATGTGCGGCGGCAGCCAAAAAAGCTAATACAATCCTATAAACAGAAGCATGAATCAAAGTCACCAGACGTATTAGTGCCACTTTATAAAGCCTTAGTAAGGCCACACCTGGAATACTGCATCCAATTTTGGAAACCACGTTACAAGAAAAATGTTGAGACTTTGGAAAAAGTGCAAAGAGTAACTATGACGACTAAAGGCCTGGAGACAAAAACATGAAGAACAATAGCAGGGTTTGGCTAGTCTAGAAAAAAAAAATAGGGGGTACGTGATAGTAGTATTCTGGTATTTGAGAGGTTGCCCCAAAGAGGAGGGGGTCAACTTATTTTCCAAAGTGCCCAGAGGGCAGGACAAAAAACAATTGATCGAAAATCAAGGAGAGAAGCAACCTGGAATTAAGGAGAAACTTCCTAACAGCTTGCCTTCAGAAATCGTGGGTGCTTCATCACTGGAGGTTTTTAAGAAGACACCGGACAGTCACTTGTCTGAAATGTATAGGATCTCTTGCTTGAGTTGCAGGGGGTTGCACTAGATGACCTCAAAGGCCCTTTCCAGCTCTGTTCTGATTGATTGACCTCACCCCAAACTGGTATCTTTATCCTAGCAGTTTTATTCAGATATTAAACTAAAATTTCTATAGGAGACTCTTAATATTGATGTAATAATAATTGCAGATACCATCTCAATATAGTATTGTTTCATGACTTCAGGGGAATTTTCCCAATACAAAACCATTTGTAAGAACTTCTGCTTTTGAGATTTGAAATATAAAACATTATTTTACTGCATTCCATGTTGCATTGCCAATCCAGCTAGTGGAAAGACTCTTACTCTCTCTCTCTCTCTTTTTTCTCCTTCTCTCAGGAATTGTTGGTCCATTTTGATTAAAATCCAACTGCTAAAACAGGTGAAGACAGCAGAAGTTCTTCGGAGGCCGGCATCTTCTTTGTTTTCGTGCTGCTGTCCCTGAGTGCCTTCTACCTTTAGCAGTGCACAGAAAGCCCCCTGAGTCCTTGCACAGATGCCCCTACGGGTCAGTTGCAATGTTTGAATTTGGAATTAAGGGCCAAATGGGTTTGGGCAAAGCGATCCTCTTGAAAAGTATGTTGCCAACGTCCTTCCTCTGACACCCTTTCATGAAAAGGAGCACAGCAGGCAAATATGGTGTCTAATACGGAATATTAAACAAAAGCTTCCACTGAAAAATACAGAAACCAAAACTTTGCCAAATGTTCAATGTTACTGTTAGTCAATATTTCTGTTTGTGTCTTGTTTTTGTTTTAAGAATTACACATCTACAGAATGTCTGTATGGTATATATGTATGGCTAACCATGGGCAAGGCATTCAAATAAAACAATAAAGAGTGTTTAATGTTTACTTTATATTGTCAGGTGTTTCTTTTTATTTGAAATTTCAAAAATAACTTAAAAACTGAGTGTCAGTTCTTCTCTTGAAGAATCTGGTTTCCATGTAATTCAAATTTAAATCAGTAACCGTCTGGCTGATCTCAAATTTCAGAGACATTTCCAGGTATGAGAGGAAGGGTATCTTTTGAACCAGTCTGGTTTAATGGTTAAGGCACCAGGCTACAAACCAGGCAACTGTGAATTCAAGTTTCCCCTTAGCCATGAAATCCAGCTGGGTGACATTGGGCCAGTCAGTCTCTCTAGGACCAACTCACCTCACAGAGTTGTTGCTGTGATGAAAATATGAAGAGAGAGGTGATAGATATATTCATTGCTTTGAATTATAAAGGTGGGATACAAATATAAAAATAATAAAGGTGGGATACAAATAATAAAAAATATAAAATTACTCAGAGGAGCTAGGAGACAGCTTGCATCTTAGAAAATTGTCTGCTATGCTGGAAGCAGCTACAGTAGGCAAAAATAAACATTGCTTTGCAGGTACTATTTCCTTGAAAATATGTCTCTTTGGCCAGGCTGCCTTTGACTGAAATTTGCATTATAGGAGCTCTACATTGTAAAGTTTAAGATGCCAAAGCTTCTTTACCTACATACTTTGGATATTTCCCCCCTAGGCAAGTGTAATAACATTTTCCATGTTCTTTATATTATGAGCTTTATTTACCAAATTGGCAATTCCTCTGTTGAGAAATAACTGATTACAGCGTTCAAGCAAATGCTGTCATCTCAAGATATGCAGGTGTCTGCGGAATATAAACAGATGTGATCATTCAGAAAATGAACCCTGAATTCATTTGTACGCAAGGAGGAAAGCTAATCCAGTCATAAATTCAAATATAGCCTCTTCAGCCTGACTCTAATAAACATAAGCATGGTGTGTTGCACGTGCTCCACTGCTCCAAGCACAACAGAACATAGCCTTCATGGCATTCAGCAAGGGAGACTTCTAGGTCAGAGAATGGGATGGATTCCATGCCTGTAATTTTAATGGACGTCTTGGTAAGGGACATAAAATAGTGTGAATAGAAAAGCATTTCATTACGAATTAGGTGAACGCATTACTGGAAGTTTTAGTCAATTAATCCACAGAAATTATCCTAAACCATCAAGAGACAATATGATTCTTCTATTTAATTGCGACATGTAATGTGGTAGGCAATTTTACCTCAGGAGCAGAACACTTTTTTTAAAAATTTGGACTGCTTGCAGATATTCATAGGATTTCAGAATAAGTACCAGTTTATTTTACTGACTTTTTTTAAATAAACAGCTGAAGGCACAATGTAAGGAGGAGGGATTTTTCTGTACACCGGTCCACAATTAAACTAAACAGCCCTAAACTAAGTATCTTAAGCTTAGTTAAACAGATTTCTTGTGAGAATGGCCCATTCTTTTCTGGTAGTATGAAGAGAATGCTGTTGGATTAGGTGGAATTTACAGCAAGACAATTCTTAGATTAAGTGAAGGGAGAATGCACTGTATTTATGCCAGAAGAGCATGAATTAGAGAGGAATGGCATGTTTCCAAGGTTAGTATCAATTTATAAACTGCTGTTTTTGGAGAACGACCATTATGAGGTCAGTTAATCTCACAGAACAATGAACCAAACTTCACTGCTATGCAGAGGTCGGAACTTGAACTGTCCATTTCCAAATTAGTACATTAGCCTACTGTTTGTACGTGGGGGTCCATGAAACACTGACTTAGGCTATGCTGTGTTATCCTAAAGTCACCTGCCAATACAGGTAGTCAGGGATGGGATTCTACCAGTCTAACAACCAGTTCATTTTGTGCGCGCATTTTGCACATACATTCTATTCCGGCTAGAAATCAGCTGAGATGTGCCAGCACTGGAAAACAGCTGATTGGCGCACCTGAGCTATTTTTCGGCTCTGCCTCATCTCAGCTGTTTTCTACCCTGAATGGAACACACATGCTACAATAAAGGATAGCTTAGAAGCAGGGGCGAGTGGGTGGGCCCACTTCCAATCATCCACAGCAATGCTAACAATCGGTTAGCCTGAACCAGACCGAACCAGTAGAAACCCACCCCTGCAGATAGTCCTTGACTGTTCATTTAGTGATCAAAGTTACAACACCTTAGCACCTGTAAGACAAGCATGCTGCCTAGGGAATTCTGGGAGTTGGAGTCCACATATCTTAAAGTTGCTAAGGTTGAAAAACCTGGTGCTAATCCAAAGTCACGTCTGAATGGCTCAGCAACGACATTTAGAATGGAAAATGCATGACTTTGGAGAGCCACTACCCATGGTTCTTCTGACAGCATATGGAGCACACTTCGATGGGATAACTTAACATTTGGGTGCATGGTAAATGATCAGCTGCATTCACAATATAAAAGCAAAACGTATGATCCCGCATTTTAAAAAGTAGACTCATTGCCTTTTGTTAATATTTAATACTTGATTGTTTGAGATGTTTATTGACTATCCGTGTCCGGGCAGTCCGCCCCCCGCCCCCCAGCTCTGCTGACTTTGTTGAAGAGGAAGGCAATTGTTGAGTGTATCTGTAACTATTTTAAGAGAACTGCTGGGTATTGTTGGAGTGAGGGCTGGAAAGAAAGAGAGATGTTCTTATTTACTGTTGGCTGAATCCTGCAGTCTTGGGCTCTGTTAATCCCTTGCTAGACATATTTTTTATCATTTGTGTTTTTGTGATATCTGTGGTGGTGCTTCATAACTGAAGTGGCCACAAGTGCTTGTCTGCCACACAGTCTCTCCAATTATCAGATAGAAAAGATGGCTTTTCCTTATGACCAGCACTTGATGCATATTCATATCCAACCTTCCCTAAATGTTTGAGACTGTGACTTCTATCACACCAGCTGGCAGAGCATTCTGGCTGGAGATTATGGTATTTGTAGACCATTAAATTGGAAAGAAACCAGGTTGTGGAAGGCATCTCCACGAGCCATGGTGGTGCAGCGTTTAGAATGCAGTACTGCAGACTATTTCTTCTGACTGCCGGTTGCCAGCAGTTTGGCAGTTCGAATCTCACCCGCTCAAGGTTGACTCAGCCTTTCATCCTTCCGAGGTCAGTAAAATGAGGACCCAGATTGTTGGGGCCAATATGCCAACTCTGTAAACCGCTTAGAGCGGGCTGTAAAGCACTGTGAAGCGGTATATAAGTCTGCTACTGCTACTGCTATTGCTATATCTAACTCTTCTTCTAACTCCAGCTGAAATATATCTGTTATAAATCACATGCAATTTCTAAATTCTGAGTCTTTAGTAGGCATGAAAAAATGGCACTCTAATTACGACTGAGTTTTACTGCTCAGCAATCTGGCCCTAAACTGAAAGGTAGCTAGGCTCCTTTCCTCCCAGTGGACTTTCTCTTCCACTTCAATGGGCTTAAGAACATTACTTTATGATATACTGTATGCAAAGGGCTTCTTTCAGTGTTGTGACACTGGGTCATGAACCCGTCATTGCTTGTGATTTTTCTGTGCTACTGTACAGCCAGACCAATCACGGTAACTTGTGAACAAGCTCACAGTGGTTTCATGTCTTTTCGGTTGCAGAAGTTAATTGCTTTGAAAACAAATGCTTCATTGTTACAGAATTACAAATGCAATAATTTTGCAAAGAAAGGTTTGCACAGGCTTTAGAGAGAGTCAATTGCTATGCTAATAAGGAACTCTACCCATAGGAGTGGTGAGAGTTGCTGCAATTAAGTAAATTAGAGCACCAAGATTCAGTACAATCTGTTGACTTCTTAAACTACACTAAGCAGGGCCAGGGTAATTGGATGAAAATGACTACAGTAACGTGTGTTTTTTTTGGTTTTGTGTGTGTGTGTGTGTGTGTGTGTGTGTGCGCGCGCGTGTGTGTCTGCTGGACATTGCATTTCAGGAAAAGAAAGTCATAATAAAAATTACGAGAAAATCATTGCATCAGATTACAGTGTAGGCATCATCATTTCGGCAGCATGGGTAGACATGATAACTGTGGACAAAAGTGTCCAACAGCCCAAGTAACATGGCCAATACTAAGAGATCAAAGACTCTGTAGTCCAAAATGGCTAGGGGAGGGGCATCTAGTTGCACAACTTGACACTTTGCCCATTTGATGAGGATGATTGAAACCCTTTTTTCTTTGTTCCCTTTTGCTATTTCTGCGTTCTTTTGCAGTTCTTTGCATTTAACAATTTGTAAACTTCCTTGAGTGCTTATGGGTTGGGTGGGCATATAAATTTAATAAAATAATAACAATGTCGTAGTAATAACAATGGTAATTTGTTGTTGCTTGGGCCTTCTATTAGGCATTAGATATTCTATAAGATCTCCATGCTGGTTTCACTGAACATCCTTTAAAAAGTATAAAGCAGGATTGGACATTCAGTGGAAGACTGGAAATCCCAATCTGTAAACTCAATTGGAAAGTTGAAAAACATATCCCAGAATAAGGCAAAAATAAATCATTTCTTTATTGATGCCAAGACATTTATGGCATGTCCACAAGGGACTAAAATACAACCCCTGCTCTTGAATTCTGTTGATGCTTATCTAGCATCATTTTAGTGCTAACATTTAGTTGACTAGCTTCTTGTGTGTAGGCTGTAACAATAAATTGTCTGTGCTTGGATTTAGTGAGTGATCCCGATTCTTTGCACCTTACATTAATCTAGACAAGAATCTGGTCAACTAACAGTCAGCACTAAATTGGCACTAGATAAGGGTCAACAGAATTCAGGGGGGCTGGACTTGGGTCTCTTGTGGCAACACAAGGACTCTAAACTGCTGATGCATTTAACTCCACCCTCCGGCTCTGCCTGCTTTCCCTCTATATCAGCTGTTGTTATTCTTCAAGATAAGAATACAAGAAATATGAAAGTTGCAATGGAAAGAGAATTGTGCATACCTGACCTGACACTGCCAAAACCTTAGAAGTGTTTCCAATTCCTTGATAGGGGTCCCGTGTTTTGAGAAGATAGTGCAATGTTGAAAAAAGTCTTTCACATCCAAAGATTCCTTGATAAAAATCTTCATATTTTCACTTGTCTGAAAAGAGCTTCTGGGAAACAGTACTCAGGAAAGAGCTGTTGCAAGCTCTAAAGTGCATTATAAAAGTACAGTGCTAAGGTAAAATCAAAAGCATCAATATATATGTACATATATTGTGTGGGAGAGCAGGGCGATCAGTTTGAAATCAAAATAGATTCTTATATAACTTACCATGCAGGATTGTTGGTGTCTTCCATAACAGGACATTGAAACCTCACCCTAAATAAATTCCAAATAAGCTACTAGAAAAGTTTCCAATAAATCCTGGAAAGTATGATACATTGATCTTTGGAAGACCATCTGGACTATCTGGAGATGAAGAGACCATCTAACCAAACTTTCTATAATGAGTACCTAAAGCAGTTAAATATGTATGTCGTTCTTTCATGCAAATTGAATTGTAAGCTCCCCTGAGATCTCATTTGGTAAAAATGTGGTCTTTCAGCAAACGTTGCAAAATCTCAAAAAGAAGAGAGTAATGCTTCTTATGAGTTACAGAGCTCAGGAGCCTGAAATCTTCCTTTTTAACCAAAGAAGATACTGGTGCTTACAAGGCAGAAGGATGGATAAACTTTTTGCAAGTTCTTGGTGGTAGAGTTCTATCTCAACAGTGAGTCTGATAGTATTTGATAGAAACCTGAGCTCCAGAAACAAGATTGGAGAAGAACTGCAAAACTGATAGGGAAGCAAAGTCTGGGCTTTCCAGTGTAATGGGATGTTTGGAACTAGGGAGAGATGCACATTCGAACCAGCTGGATATTACACCAGTTAAGAAAACAGTATCTTCAGCAGGATGAAGAAGCCCTGAGTAAAGACACTGAGAATGTATCTCTCTTGGAAGAAAATTTGAGGGAAACAATCCAGTTGCTGAGACTGCAGAAAATTTATCCTACCCTCTTCCAACCAATTGTAGTAGAAACAGATAATCAAGGCTAGATAGATATCTCCTTTCCAACCATTTAAGCAAAGCCAGCATATTTGGCAGGCAAGGAAGCTGGGAGATGGGGAGAGGAGTAGGTGGACAGAGGTGCATGACTGAGGACCTGCAAGGTGTACTGAGGACCTGCAAGGTTTTGAGTGTTTGTTGCATGCTGGAGAAGCAGGTTCTGATGAAATTTTTCCATCTTCTTTCCCAAATAGAAGGTGAAATAATTCACTGTAGAAAGTTAGGAATCAATGCACATTAGAATTAGAATTCTTTATTGGCCCAGTGTAATTAGACACACAAGGAATTTGTCTCTGGTGCATAACCTCTCAATGTACATACTACAATAACAGTATGTACACTGAGTGTACATACTACAATGCTACATACTACAATATGTACAATATTGTAGTACATACTACAATAACAGTATGTACACTGGCATAACAAAAAGCTGACAGAACATATCAAGATCCAGGTCCACAGAGCATGTGTCCTGAGTACACTTCTGTACTGCAGCGAGTCCTGGAATCTCTATGTGCAACAGGAGAGGAGGATGAATATGTTTCATATGTGCTGCCTCCGACGCATCCTTGGCATCACCTGGCAGGACAAAGTTTCAAATAATCCAGTCTTGGAATGAACTGGAAGCACTAGCATGTACACACTATTGAAACAGCAACACCTTCACTGGCTTGGCCATGTTGCGAGAATGGATGATGGTTGGATTCCAAAAGATCTCCTGTATGAAGAATTAGTGCAGGGAAGGCGCCCAATAGGGAGACCACAGCTGCAATATAAAGATATTTGCAAGAGGGATCTGAAGACCTTGGGAATTGGTCTCAACAGATGGGAAACCGTGACTTCTGAGCGATCAGCTTGGAGGCAGGCTGTGCGGCACGGCCTCTCCCAATTCGAAGAGACACTTGCTCAATAGACTGAGGCAAAGAGGCACTCCCGACACCAGCGAAACCAGGAAGCTAGACAGGGAACAGACTGTCTCTGCCCTCAGTGTGGAAAGGATTGTCACTCTTGAATTGGCCTTTTCAGCCATACTAGACACTGTTTCAGAACCTCAGTTCAGAGCATGATACCATAGTCTTTTGAGATTGAAGGATGCCTAGTACATACTACAATAGTGATAGATCATTATCATGGTCATTGTACAACTACATTCATCATAAAACATTAGATACAACACTTAGTAATATTTGTGGATACTAAATAAGCAATCAACATAAATCATACTAGGATAGTATGGATTCCTATCATGTTAAACTATATCCTATAAAATCCACCAAGCAGACTATAGAAAAACAGAGCTGGAAGGGACCTTTGAGGTCTTCAACCTCCTGCTCAAGCAGGAGACCCTATACCATTCTGGACCAATGGCTGGCCAATCTCTTCTTAAAAACCTCCAGTGAAGGAGCACCCACACAGCTTATATTAAGATGTTTATGTTAAGAAGTTGTCCACTTGACAGGACTTTTGAATCTTGCGATCTGAATATTAGTCACCCACTTTAAGTCATGAATTCTGAATATCAGTCCTCAGGTTTAAATCCATGGTTCTGTTCTACTTTTCTGTGTATCTGCTCATTCTTTGGCTTTGGAGTTTGTTGGCCTCTGTCCCTTATTTATAGTTTACCTGTGAACTGGAATTTCATCTTCCCCTTTATACAAAATGTTAACAGGTAGCAAAGAAAAGGCAGAGTTACAGCTATTTTATTCAGACCCTGAAGTAAAAACTGTTTCATTCAGAAGTTATGAAGTGTGGGAAGAAGGGACAGGAATGAACCTTGAGACGAGTCGATCGAAACATTCTTAGGGAATACTTCCTTATTCAGAAAGATCATACATTCAAAGTGTATTTAATTTAAAGTTTAAATCTCCAGGACCAGGTGAATTTCACTCTGCCTAGAACGCTGAAGCCACAATCTGACTGGATACTTATATTTGAGAAATAGTGGAAGCTGATAAAGTTCCGGATGATTGGAACATGTTGCTCCTAATTTTGGAAAAGAAAAAGGAAGATCCAGAGAAGAGATCAGTCAGACCATTATGTCCACAGGGGTGGGGAGCGTTAAAATCAGCAAACTGGTGGTAGAAAGCCATGATATAGTGCATATTGTACTGCTTTTGTATGCATATTGCATACATTTCAAAAGAGCTTACATCACAATGCACAATGCGCCATCTATCACAATGCCAATTTTGACATGCACATTAATGGATTGCATTGTAGTCTTGACATTGATATCCAAGAAGATTCTAAAACAGATCATAGATCGATTTTTAAGCACATTGAAGAAAGCTACCAAAAATCAACATGGATTTATGAAGATCAAATCTCACCATACAAATATTAGCTAATTATTGGGTGTATACTGTAAATACAATTTTACAGTATATAAACAAAAACACAATTTCCAAATTTGGAAAGTAATTGTTCCACACTTCCTAAGTTGAATCCCAATTTGAGCATTACGTTTAATTCTGGGCATTTCAAGAAGGATTTGGGGACAGTGGAACAGGTTCAGCAAAGAGCAACCAAGATGATCCTGGGATAGAAATCAAAGCTGTGAACTGAGATTAAAGGAAGTGGGCAAGTTTAGCATTGAGAAAACATAACTGATGGGGATGGTTACATTCTTCAAATAACTGAAAGGATGGCACGTAGAAAAAAAAGTTAAAGCAAAAATATATTTATTATGAAAAGACCTAGTTAATGAGTAACTTTTCCTTAAGGTCGTAATGTTCTAAATGGGAGATCTTCTTTTATCTCAGGTTGGATTGAGTAAGTGTAGGGTTAATTGGCAATCTTCAGAGCAACAGATTTGGTCTGCAACATAAAGTGGTTTCAGCTGATTTCTAACAAAGAAATCCAAAACCATCTGTAGTGGCCAAGGCTTAGAAACCCATTACTGAATCTCAGAAAATAAATTACATTCTGTTCTCTTCCTTTGATATATAACCAGGATAAAAAGGGTTCTGAGCACAGTCCCCTCCAATGCTAAAATAATATACTTATTACAAGTTCCCAGGAATATCCACGTTTACCATTTATTTTTGGGAAACACACTTGTGCTATCAGTCTTGTGTCTGTGCCTCCTGGACATCATAAAATTGTATTTCCCTTTCATCTTAAACAGAAGGAGTGGGGTGGGGGCAATGTAGAATTAACCAAATAGTGTTAAAGATAGGCACACTTATTAATTTTAATGGGCTGCTTGTTATGACCACTCTAAAGTGAGTAAACAGGGAATCCTGCCAGAATCTGTCACATATTCTTGCATTGAAAAGAAGAACTCTTCAACTGTTGGATAATGTAATGATTGAGTTTGGCTTGTCATTTCATGGGCCAGAGTGAGAGAGCAGTCATGTTAAAACAGAGTGAAAAAACTGGGCTTCCTCTTTAATCCTATTACCAAACAATAAATCTTCTCCTATGGAAGTAAATTGCAAATGCCAATTCAGGTTTCAATTCCGGGAATACAGATCCCCAAATGCTCTTTATTAGCTGATTGAATGAGAAATACATAGCTGCTCCTTTCATCTTTATTAACTCTCCTTTGTTTTCAGCTTGTCACTGTAAACTAACTGTTGTCATTTCATGAAAACCAGAAAATTAAATGAATCGGTGCTATGCCCTTGTGAAGGCAAGGGCTGCATGTGATATCAGACTGGCTTTCTTTAGGCCACACTGGATACTGCTGCTTCGACTTGAACTAGACCCTATTGCTTGACTCTAATTTGGACAAATTGTGCTGCTTAGAAAGTTCTTGAAACTCAGTAACCATCTATTTGCTAAACCAGCAGTGGCGAACCTATGGCACACATGCCAGAAGTGGCACACAGAGCCGTTTCTCTGGTCACACAGAGCTGTTGCCCACTGCTCTTCCAGGTTGGTCTTGCGTGCATGCGCAGAAGTGCCGGAAACTGGAAGATCATGTGATCTTTCAGTTTCCGGCACATGGGTGCGCTTGTGTGTTCACTTTGTCCCATTTTTGGCACTTGGTGCCAAAAAGGCTTGCCACCATTGCTCTAAATAATATTCATGTTTCTATCTCAAGAAAACAGTGAAATATATTGTTGGAATTAAAAACATTTTTAATACATTAAATGTCTGCTTTGTGTCTAAGAAATGGAACATGGCAAATGACTCATTTTTCTAACAATTGAAGCAAAGGTTAGACCTGGATTATAGTTAGAGCAAGTTCTCCATTGAACTTCACGGCTGAGTGAGATGTGAACTTACATATTTTCTCATGTTTGTCTGAGGGAAATTAAAAGTAGATCAGAATATCATCTGCAGAGATATACAGTGGTCCCTCGACTTACGAACTACCCGACATCCGAATTTTTCGACATCCGAATGGAAAACCATCGGCGGTTTTAGATGCGGTTTCCTCGACTTACAACCCGGTCCCCCAAAAATGATAAAGTGCTGTTGTAAATATTTATTGTTGAAAAGTAATGTTGCTGTGCAGTTTGTATGCCTTTAAAGTACACTTGATAAAGAGGTTTGCACAAAAAAACTGGGTGTCTGGGTCTTTTTCCTAGGCTCGGGAACGAATTAATTCGTTTCCAATGCATTCCTATGGGAAACCGCTTTTCGCCCTATGAACTTTTCGCCCTACGAATGTGCATTCGGAACGGATTAAATTTGTAAGTTGAGGGACCACTGTATATACGAAACCATTCTTGTGTGCTGTTATAAAAAGGAAAAAAAAACCACGTTTATGAGGTTTTGGGGTTTATGGAGCATTATCAAGTATTTAGGAAAGTTTTGATCACTAATTAGCTCTAGCTGATTCAGATAACGAGCTTGGCAACAATTGCTTTTAGCTACATAGTATCTTTATGACTATTTACAAAGGACACCACTGCCAAAGATTTTAAGATTTTAAATGTAAATATATATCAAAGTCTTAATAGGAGTATTTTTGCTTAAATATAACTGTTATGTATTTTGAGCACATTAGTAAACTATTAAATCAGCATTCTTCATCTATGGTTGCAATAATGATAGATACTGTTACACAATATAAGACTGCAGGCTAGAGAAAATTATTCACCGTTCCTATTACATAGATTCCTTCATATTATAATCCCCTTCTGTCTAATTTAGCTACCATAGCAATCAAATTCACTGCATTTCTTTGCCCTTATATTGAAATAATTAAACATATGGAAGGTAACAAGTTGTAAATAATGGAGTTCTGAGGGCTCCTCATTCAATTTTTATTATCTTTTAATTGTCACATGGGTAAACTTAGTTGACATGTTCTACCTATTCATACAATGTATTACTGAGCAACAATTATTGGCCATTAACTGATAAAAACATTAATTATACATAACTTTGGAGGATGGATAGCAAATCACCCCAAGCCTGGATTTCTTAACCTTACACGCTCTTTTTATTTGATAATTTGTACTTGATAAACATTTTCTTTGTTTAAAAAGTATTATCTGGATCAGTTTTTGAAAATACAATAACTTCATATATGTTAAATAGAATTCATGATGGACCACATGAACTGTACTATCCACGCAATGGTTATATTTTTCTTATATCAAAACAATCATTTCCCTCCTAGGTAAACACAATACACTTCTCCACATTTTGCATTTTAAACAAACATAAAAATATGATGGAGGTGAGTTTGCAATCTTTTTAAAAATAATTATTAGCATGCCAATAAAACAAATCAATTGTTCTCTAAAAATCTGGAACTACACTTTTAAATATTAGAAGTATTTTATTGAAAAGTGGGGATATTTTTATGAAATAAAAATATCAATTGCAAAAATTATCACTTTTTAAATGTTTGCTATGTTTGCAAAGGCTTGAAAGCTTATCCTCTGCAGAGCTGGCACACATATGCCAAAGATCAAACTATATAGGCTATATAGATTCCATGTAACCATGGAAACCCAAGCAAATGTATCAAAGGCTCTTATAAAGATCAACAAGGAAGCATAGTTATTTATTTCACTAAATATAAACCCACCCCAATCCCAAAGGACTCTTGGTGGCAGAGAAATATAAAAACCAAATAAGAAAACAGAAATAAAAGTCCAATTAATTCCTCTAATAGCCGCTACCACACCTATTCACTGCGGCTGAAAGCATGTGGGAATAAAATGGCATTCAGTTGTTTCTTAGAAGCTAACAGAATTAGGGATGCATTTACACCTTACGATGGTCAGTGCCTTAAATTCTTTCGGAGCAAGACAGATCCATGTTTTGTGACTAACACGTCTCTGTGAAAATAGCTGTAGATTTGTTGATCTTACATAGCCTAAGTCAGGGGTGTCAAACTCATGTCGTCACTACAGCATCATGTGTTGTATCGGGACTTCCCCCCCTTTGTTAAACCAGGCAGGGGCGTGGCCAGCATGTGATGCATCCTGCCCATGGGCCGTGAGTTTGACAGCCCTGGTCTAGGTGCTCCTCCGCTTAGAGGTTTTTGGCTATGTTTGGTTACATTTCCCATCAAGAATTTGTTACAGGAATATCAAGCTTCATCACCACCAAAGAGATTCCAGATACTTTTCTTAGCTTGTATATGGCTTCACTTGAAGTATTTTTCCAGACTGTGCCATCAGCCTAAAAATTATCAGCAGAAAGAGACCCTATACTCCGTGATGCACAATTCTCAAATGAAGTTCAGGATTAAAGTGCTCTTCCTAAGCATACATGGAAGAGAGTCTTCATATAGCATACCTTTTAAGGGAAAATAATGTACTCCTCCTACCAGGCAAAAAACAGTACCAACACAGCATGCAACATTGTGAACAATAATAATTTTTGCATTATTGTACAGTATAGCATACATTTGTGATGATTACCTGTGATAATTTACCTATAGGTTACTTCTGCTGCAACCCAATCTATAACCATCATTGAACAATAAATGAGGAAAATCTCTAGTTTTACAATTTCTCGCCTGTTCTCCAATATCTACCATTTTATTCCAGTTAAACGTATTTATTCCCTCATGCTAAATTGCATAGCCAACCCTGGACTCAAGCAGTACCAATGCCAGGCTAGTTCAGTGAGTTTCTAAGGACCGGCTAGCAGTTCTAGAATCACTCATTTTTAGAACTTTCTAAGAGATCAGCATAAGGTATGAAATAAGGATTATTGAAAGTCAGCAAGTGGGACCAAGGACCAGGACATGATTTGTGCCCAGAAAGGCTTTCTTTGCCCAATGGCCCAAGACAATTTGGAACTGACCCCATATATATATAGTATGTGAATGCTATGTTATAAATTCAGAGATGCAGTGTGTATAGTTGTTAAGCTGCTGGATTAGGAGTGGAAAGACCCAGATGTTCGTCCTCACCTAGAAGGCATAGAAGGCGAATAGATCACCCTGCTCAGTCACTCAGTTTCAGTCCTATTCAGCAACAAGCTCTACAATAAGCTGGATGAAAAACAGAAGTCTTCATTACAGCACACAGGCAGTCCTCAACTTATGACCATAGCTTTGACTGGAATTGCCATTGAAGTGATGCAGTCATTAAGTGAGTCACCCCTATTTTGTGACCTTTTGGCCACAATTGTTAAGCAAATCACCGTGGTGATTGTGACTCATACAGCCATTCAGTGTATCTGACTTCCTACATTGATGTTGCTTGTGGAAAGTCTCCTGGGAAGGCCATAAATGACAACCACACCATCCCAGGACGCTGCAACAGTCCTAAATACAGCCCAGTTGTCAAGTGCCCAAAGTTTGAACACGTGACTGTAGGGATGTTGCAACAATTGTAAAGGCAAAGACAGGTCGTGAGTCACTTTTTTCAGTGCTGTCATTAAACAGAAGTTGAAGATTACCCATGCACTGAGAGGTTAAATATAAAAGCAAGGTAAGCATAGTACAAATAAAAGCAGACCCTGCAACTACATGAGACAAACACCATATAAAAACAACAACAAACAGTTCCATTGGAAATTCATAAGATGAAAAGATGCTTCACATACACTAGTAGAGAGGTACGGATGTGCTAAAATAGATAATATATGTGTAAAAACATTGTTTGCAGTGGGTTGGCTGCCATAGTGATCCTGAGCAATATTTCCCCAGAAGGTTTTAGCTAGGATAAAACTTAAAGTTACATCCCCAGCAGTACCAACAGGGAAGTCTATGGGGATGCATGTGGGTTCAAAAACTCAGGATAACATATACAACTGTGTTATTTATTTATTTATTTATTTGTTTGTTTGTTTGTTTGTTTGTTTGTTTGGTTGGTTGGTTGTTTATTTATTTATTTATTTATTTATTTGATCCCATTTATATCCCGCCCTTCTCCGAAGACTCAGGGCGGCTTACAATGTGTTTAGCAACAGCCCTCATTCC
>JANHFR010005932.1:42656-58097 GCA_032468015.1 Mimophis mahfalensis
TCCTGGTGTTTTCTTTTCTGTGGGAAACGGGTCCAAATGGCTCTTTGAGTGTTTAAGTTTGCAGACCCCTGCCTTAGGTCATCCTTTCAGAGTTTATTTCTTAGCAGATTGCTCAATGATAGAACTTCAAATGTTCTACCTTCACTTTAAAGGCTGGGATACATTCAGAGATGTATTTGCCTTGGAAATAGCTCATGATGGATTGTATAGTGCAGGGGTGTCAAACTCATACCGTCACAGTGGCATCACGTGATGTATTGGGACTTTTTTCCCCTTGGCTAAACCAGGCATGGGCATGGCCAGTGCATGACACATCCAGCTTGCGGTCTGGGAGTTTGGCAGCCCGGGTATAGTGCAGTCAAAAATCAGCACAGGAAATGTTTTATGACATTTTTGTATTATGTCGCAAACTGTTTCATGATAATGTCCAATTTCAATTCCATGGAAGTCATGGTTCTTGGACTTTGGACACATACTGTACTTCAGCCCATTGGTACCCTGGTACAAAAATGGTTGTCCTATGATTTATCACTTTCTCAAACTAAAGGAAAGAATATAATTCTTTACTGGCCAAGTGTGATCGGATATATAAGTCATTTGTCTCTGGTGCGTAAGCTCTCAGTGTACATACAAGCAACAAGTGATAAGGTTATGGGAACTATAGCTTCAGTAGTAAATAGATACTTGTGTCTGTCTTTTATGACTTTGAGACCAAGTTCTCAATGGTGCAGAAAAATTCCAGATTGAAATGTGTCGTTATGATTATTGTCTCATATGTTGAGCAGCATTGCTTTTTGAACAAGTTGTTGATCTGTGAATGACATGTTGGAACCATTTTATATTTTCATGTTATTTTCTATAAGAAGTCAATTCTTAGACTCAAAGAGAGAAGCACTTATCAAAATAAATAGCAAACAAAAGTGGTATACAAAGAAGAGAAAATTGAGAGGGAACAGAACAGCTGTCTTCAGATATCTGAATTATGGTTACATTATTCAGACTTATTTCATCTCTCCAGAAGGTAAGAGTAGAACTAATGAGATGAATCTCGAAAAGGCCAGATCCACATTGGACATTAGGAAAAACCTATCAGTAATAGCTCCCAATCAGTGGAGTAGGTTTTTGCAAATCCCTCTTCACTGGGGGTTTTCAGAGGCTGGATAATGATCTAGTGAAGATGGGGTAGTGAGTCCTGCAGTCCATAGGGGCATAGACCTGATGGCCTGTTAGAACCTCTCCAATTTTATGGTTCTGTAATTATAATAGCTACAGTGTTGCTGGCTGGAGAAATCTGGGAGTTGAAGTCCACGCATCTTCAAACTGCCAAGGCTGAGAAACACTGAACTAGAGTATTGTTTTTAAATAATGGTTTTTAAAAAGTCCACTAACCTTATAAAATCCTCAGCAAAGCCCTAAGTATTAGTCCCATTTTAAAATGAGTAGATGAGATTTGATACATATTCAAATGTTGTATAATTTGTTCCCATCTAGGGGAAAATGTGCGTTCACAGCTCTTGAAAGAGAAGCTTGTTGAATTGGAAATGGAAATTGAAAGGTTCAGGACTGAAAACGCATCCCTATCAAAACTAAGAGAAGAGCATGAGTCTGCCCTGGAAAATCTCAGGTAATCTCAGTTCTGTCTCTACAGGCTAAATGATCTAGATGATGCTTCTCCCTGTAGTCTTGTCTTCTTTTATTCCATCTCGATTCAGAAAGGGAAAGAGGATCACTAATGATTAACAAGTTATGCTCTTTTTGGACAAGAGACTTTGGGCTCCACACATTAACAGGAAGGGCTGTTTTTTCTTTGATGTTCTGCAACACTGTATGTCAAAATTCAGTCCTTGTTTCTATATCTTGTCAAAGTACTGGTATGTAACTTCTTCCAGATTTAAAAATAACATAATTAATGTATGAATTTAATATTCAAATGCTGATTTTTTATAAAAAAATAGAACTTTATTTAATATTTACACTATAAAATCATAAGTTCATAACACACCACACATACACGACTGAGCGCTAACTCACTCTCTACGTAATCAAAGTAGCAACAGTATAACAACATCCCAATACATATTCCATCATCTTCATTTTAATACAGATTATTGTCTATCATTTCACTTATCGCCTATTCTTTAAATTACTATCATAGGTTTTAATATGCAACTTATTCATCACTAGCTTATCTATCATTTCTACTTTATTCTTTTTGATACCCTTCTCTCTATCCAATTATACCATCTATTTAATATTCAAATGTTATAAGGCTTTAAAAAGTAAGAAATAGATCATACATTAGCATAGTACTCACTGATCAATTATCTTAAGAATTTTTACTTTGAACATTTTTTGATTTAGCAGGGAGAATTATAAATTCTCTTTTATTTATTTTTCCAGCCAACAATTTGTGGACGGATTTCTGAAAATATCTCAAGCCTATTATTATAAATTAATGAAAAGGATTTTCTTAAAATCTTTGAAGAGTTCAGCTTCAGAACGCATCCTTTTAAAAAAGAAATAGGGACCAGTGTTTCCAAGTTACATTGTGATACCTGATTTTTGTGTGATAAATATTTTGTAATTTTGGTTCTCTAAACTTCCAGGAAAGAAAAATCTGACTTTGAAAACCATAAAACACAAGAGCTTGCTCAAATTGAAGAACTTAAAAAAGAGGAAACAAGAAAATTGCAGAAAGAACGTAAAGTTTTTGAGAAGTATGCACAGGCAGCTAGAGCCATTCCAGATAAAAAAGAACGTGATGAAATTCAGGTATGAATGCCACACGAATGATCAACCTAATTGAGGGAAGTGAATAATGGGTGCGTCAGCCAAACAACAGAAATTACAGCTTCAGATAAATTTTGGGGGAGGTGACATTTTTTCACAAGAAGAGCAAATATGACCATAATACCAAAGAGATTCATTTTTTTATATCATGGTGACCAGAACAGTGCATGAAGAGTTGAAAAGATTTTCCTCATTTCTCTGTTCTCACCTTTTTCCGGTGAAACAACTAGTTTGTTAATAAAAATAGGCAACGTGGTTTGCACTAGATTCAGTTATTATACTCATATATATTGTTTCAAATGTGAAGGTTTTAGGAGAAAACATTTCTTTTCTACCTTTTTTTTTTTTTGCAAATAACTCAAAGCAGCAAATCTTTTTAACACACCTTTCTCCTTTTATTTTCCCTTTGGGCTGAGAGTGACTGGCCCAAAGTCATCTAGCTGGCTTTCATGGCTAAGGCAGGACTTGAACTCACAATCTCCTGCTTTCTAGCCTGGTGCCTTAACCTTTCAACCAAACTGTCTCATTCAATAAACTTGCCTGTGACACCATTGCTATGTGATACTGAATTGTTTATTCTTAAGTCTTTGGAAACATGGGTAAAAAACTACTAGGCATTAATTAGGGGAGAATCAATGGCACATCTCTGGTAAATTTGTTAGCCCTTTTTTTCAAAACAGGCCTATTGATCTTGAAAAAGATCCTTGAGTCCATTTAATACCAGAAAACTGGTACGCCTGTGAATATTAAGGAGGGTCTATAAACAGTACTTTTTTAAAAATCCAATTTATATGCCGCCCTTCTCCTGAAACTCAGGGCGGCTTACAATCTTTAAGCACAATTCAATGTGCTTAGCAATAGCCTTCGTTCTTTTAGTATATGCCTGCCTATTGGGGCTTTCGGGGCCCCCAAGCGGCATTTTACAAAGTCAGCTTATTGCCCCCAACAGTCTGGGTCCTCAATTTACCTAACTTGGAAGGATGGAAGGCTGAGTCAACCTTGAGCCTGGTGAGATTTGAACTTGCCTTAATTACAGGCAGCTAGCTGCTAGACTAAGTGCCAACAGCCTGCACCAGCCTCTTGAAGACATAATGCAGAAACCAGTGTCCAGTCTCTTCTGCATCACAAATTAAAGACCATGGCAGGCAGTACTTGGTGATGGAGCTTGGGAGCTCTGCTGACAGCAGCTGCCCAATAGGAAGTCGGCAGATGCCACTACACTAGCACTTGCCTTGGGAGACGGAAGGCAGTTACCACTTTTTAAAGATTGCTTCAGTTGTTGCTTATAGAAGTGATTGTATCTCTTGCACAATTACGCTTTGCAGCTTATTCCCCAGCTGAAATGCTCTTCTAGTCCAATAGGCCTTGCTGTGAGCGCCTCCTGATATATCCTTTCTGCAATTGTACCTCTTCATTCTCACAATTTGTGGAGAGGGAAATCCAGTTATGTGTTAAAAGTGAGGAACACAAGTTCCTCACCTGTGAAAAGCGAGTACAAAAGTATAAAAGTCTTTTGGGGAAAAGTACATTAGTCGTATCTGAAATGAACAAATGTGATTCTAACGTCGTTTTTGATTTTCTGCTGTGGAAAGATGTTCAGCTGTCTTTTTTTCTTAAGGCTTTGAAGCAACAAATAGCAACGTTGCAGGAAGATGTAAAAAAAAGAGAAACAAAATGGTCAGCAACTCACACTCGCCTGAGGGATCAGATTGAAGCTTTAACGAAGGAAAATACACAACTGCGAGAAGAAATCAAAATTATGGAGAGATTCCGTTTGGAGGCCTGGAAGAGAAAAGAAGCCCCCACAAAGAAAAAGAAAAATACTAATTCTGGTTACTCAGACAAGCATGAATCTACAGTGAGTTTCTTCTTTTTTGGGGGAAAAAAAGTTGTCAGAAAACTAGACACCTAAAGATTTTGCACTGCTTCAAAAGAAGCTCCTGTGGCATGCAATGTTTTCCAGACCTGAGATAATTTATTTGGAGTTCCATTGCATGCATCTTATTGCAGCAAAAACAGTCGTCAGAGCTAGTTGGCATTTTATTTTCCATTTTCTAAAAACCATGGCTTCAGCGTATTCCCAACTCTGAGTTTGAAGAGATAGGTCCATTGATACATATACAGCTTTCTTTCGTAGGAACAGGTGAAATTGAGAAGAAATGCTTACCTAAATGGGTGAAAAGTAGTTTACATTTCAACACATGTTTTTTACAGATAGCAGTTTCTTTAAAAGCATCTGTTTTGCTTTCTTTGTTCTGAAAACTTTATTGCATTTGGGTATGTTTCACTATTCAAGCAACCCAGAGTAAAGTACAGTGGTACCTTGGTATTCAACTGCTTTGAAACTCATTGATTTGGTACTCAATTCATTTTGATATGAAAATTTTGTCTCTGTATCCATTGTTTGCTTGGTATTCAATGCACAAGTTAGAGCTTGTAGCTATTGGTTGCCTGGTGACTCACAACATTATTCCTTCTGGGAAAAATCTGTTCAATACTTGTTTTTGGTATGCATCACACCTCCTGGAACCGATCAGTAAGAATCCTGAGGTACTGCTGTATTTTTACAGTGTTAGGATATCTGAAGGACTGCCTCAGTAATTTCTGTCAGTCCACTAAGATAAGCAGAATGGAGATGCTCTGGATCACATTAATTGATTAAATAATGCCAATGGGACTCCAGTAGTGTGCCATTTCTTATGCAGTACCCATCCCCTGGAATAGCATTTTCCTAGAGATTTGCAGGCTCTCATCCTATAAGGGGAACACAAGTCTTTAAAAATATGCCTTTGCTTCCAGGATATTTGTTGAGCCCCTAGTGATTTGTATTGCGATGCATTGCCACCTATTGGGAGGTTTTTTAAAAATCCAATGTTGTTTTTGTTATTGTACAATATAATCTGCCTTTCAGTGTTGTGTAAACAGCTAGAAATATTAGCAATTTTTGTGATCATCTTGATCTTGGAGAAGTACGCAGAAAGATCAGAACTAAAGTACAAAAAAATGCAGCTTTAAAAAATAATTTCTAAAGTTTTTATTATAAAACTATATTCTTGATTGCTTTTGTGAAATATAAACATGAATATTAATATTTACCATATTTTGTTGGTTTGTGAATTTAAAAAAAAATATTCATTTCTTGAGGAATCTTAACTTTTGGAATAATAGATATTTGAAGAAAAAATCCTTTCTTTTTTTGTCTTTCTAGCATTTGCCAGCAGCATTGCCAAAATCTCACAGTGGACCCTCAGTGAATCAAGTAGAAAAGAGCAGTAAAATAAATGTCAAAAGTGATTTGCCATCAGAAGGTAAGCTGTTTGATTAAAAGTGTGATCTAGTAGCCAGAAGTGGCAGTTTATTGTCCCTTCAGAATTCTGAATGCGTTAGAATGGATTTATGTTTGTCTGTATTATATGAAGCTGCAAGGCATTTTATTTCCTGGGCTTAAACAATCTTTTTTTTTAAATCCATTTGATTTAAAGTATGTTCAATTGTACCATCTATCAATGTTTACTACTGTTCTGTGTAAGTGGATTAATATCATTGATAAGATTCTGCAAGGCTTATATTCCTATTAATTAATCTGCATTTGAAATAGGAAGCTTGTCACCAAAATGTGAACCAGCAAAAGCATATGAAGCCGATTTGGACAAAATGGTAATAACACCTAAAGATTCCTCCAAAACGTTTATGGCAGTAAGTCCATTTTTTCTTGAAAGTGGTATGCTAGTATTTGATATGTAAAACTGACCATAGAATGACTATTACTACTATGGCAGTTACAGTTTAATGGTTTAAACGAAATATGTCCATTATATGCATCTTTTAACCATGATGAAATTTGTAAAAAGTGTTAAAGAGAAATATTGGTTGATACTTACATAATGTATAAAGATGTACTTTAGAAAACCCTAGTTTTTTATTCTTAGAATATGAATAGGCAGAATTTATATTCGGAAAAGCTGATGCCGGAAATTCAAGTAAATAATTTTTATTCTGACCTTTAATTTTCATGATATATTCTTTGGAACCCGTTTTCTTTTGGAAAATGAGGTGTCTTTAAAAACACAATTTTCTTGAGCATCATTTTTTATAGCTGCATGAAATGCAGTGTTTCCTGTCAATCTAAAGAACATTCTCAGTATCATGAGGTGTATCTGCACAGAATCCATAGCAATATAGTTTTGTCTCTTTGGGAAGTTACTAACTATTGCTTTTATCATTGTAGAACTTTCCTGCTGATGGAACTGACTCAGCAGCAGCAGCAGCAACGTTTGATTCTTCAGAAAGTGAAGAAGAAGTTGAGAGAGAAGCCAGTCATCCCGATGGAAAAGTAAGTTCCTCTCTCATTTGCTATAACAAGATGCGGTGCTAAGGAGCAATCAAATCCAGTGGGAACATTTCCTTGTTCCATATCTGGTAAAGAACACTAATCTTGCAGGCATTTAGATCTAGTCTAAAAGTGTGCTACGTTGTCTTGAATTTTTGAAATTCAAACTGAGAATGACAGAATGCAGTTGAGTTGTATTATGAATCTTTTCATGTATTCAGAAATGTTGAAAATTTAAAAGGGTTGAAAAAGGTGATGTAAGATATACAAGCCCTAAAACTACATAAAGAGAACTCAAATAACTGAAAACATTATACTAGTATAGTTTATGATTATAAATCCTCTTGATCCTGTGGAGTAGGTGGCATCCAAACACTTGTAATGCAAAGATCTGTAAGTATTTTCCATTTCAAGAGATGATGTGCTTGAGTGTAATTATTGTATATATGGTTGTTTTAATGCCCTGGACACTGCCCTGAGTCCCCAACAGAAGAAGGGCGGTATATAAACACAATAATTAATTAATTAATTAATTAATTAAGTGTCTCCTATTCCAAGAATGATTACAATTGTCAAACTAGCATTAGGCTATTCTTGCCACAGCCTCCATTTCTTATTTTAGCAGCTGGCCTGAGTACAGAAGCACTCGCCAATTGCATACTTCAGGATGGAGACAATCTCATCTAGTAGTAGTCTCCAGTTTGGAAATATATAGCAAACTGATAGCAAACCCAACTCATTAGCAAACTGATAGCTCAACCCAAAATCTATGGACAAGCTTGCTCAGCAATTTCATCTCACTGAAGAAAACGGAGGATATTAGAGAGCATGGGGACCTTGATACCGATACATCCATAGTCCAGCATCTCCTCCATTAATATCCATTGGAATCGCCCACTCTGGAAGGAGCAGAACCATTGTAAAACAGTACCCATGATTCGTAATCCTCATAGATGGTTCGAAAATACACCAAAATTGCTTTAAGTGCTGCCAAAAGATCTAGCTTGATAAAGGTATAAACAACACACCCATCCAATTTCCACTGTAGATTATCCAGAAGACCAACCAGTGCAGTTTTTGTCTCTTGGCCTAGGCCAGTGTTGGTGAACTTTTTCGGCAGTGGATGCCAAAACGGGAGGATGAGTGTGGGAGCACCGGAAACTGGAAGAGCTGCTCCCCAATGCGCATGTACATGCTGGGTACCTGAGCTTCCGGTTTCCAGCATGCGCGTTGGCCAGCTGGTCTCTGCACACACACACGCACCGGAAACTGGAAGAACAGCTGGCTGGTGCACACATGTGTGCCGTGGAGCTGCTCTTCCAGTTTCCAGTGCTCCTGCATGTGTGAAGACCAGCTGGCCGGTGCGCATGCGTACAGCAGAGCCAGAAGAGCAAAGGGCGACAGCTGCCATGCCTGGAGAGATGGCTCTGCGTGCCACTTCTGGCACACATGCCATAGGTTTGCCATCACTGGCCTAGGCTGAACCTAGACTGGAGGAGTCAGGATAGTAATACTTCATGTTGCAAGTCTTATCCATGATTTTTTGGAATTAGGGAGGAAACCTGATCCTAATCAGATTAATTTCTTTGGGGGAGAGAGTTGTTTCTTTTTCCAGTTCTTTGTTTTTAAATGTTGGGATTGTTTACCAGTTTTAATATTGTGTGACTTTATAAAAGTAAAGCTATATGGCGCTTCATTTAAACTTTCCCAGATTAGACTTACTAGTGAAACCTTTTACTTGCTTCCTTCTAGGTGGAAAAAGTGTTAAAAAATGGTTGTCATCTTATTATCTTCCCTAATGGCACAAGGAAAGAAGTAAGCTGCGATGGAAAGACTACAACTGTAACCTTTTTTAATGGGGATGTAAAACAAGTCCTGGAGGATCAGAGAGTTGTATGTATCTATCACATGGCAACCTTGCATAATCAGACCTATGTACTAGCATTAACATTAACTTTGAAACTGTTCTCAACAGATATACTATTATGCCGATGCAAAAACTACACATACCACCTATCCTACAGGTTTAGAGGTTCTCCATTTCTCAAATGGCCAGATAGGTAAGCTGAGGGAGTACTTGCATGCAGTTATCGTAAATTCCATTTCTTTTGTATGTATAGCGTAAGAGAAATCTGATGTATGAATATATTATTGCAGAAAAGCATTTTCCAGATGGAAAAAAAGAAATTATATTCCCCGATCAAACCATTAAGAATGTATTCACGGATGGGCGAGAAGTAAACATTTTTCCTGATGGCACTATTGTCCACATGCAACAGTAAGGTTTTTACCCTGATAAAATATAATTTTAGAGAAAGTTTGATCTAAGTTCAGTTGTGAGCATATTGGGTGGGAAGGATATCATTAAGTCTGGTTTTGGGAACAACCCAGGGTAAGTGCTGGGTGGGGAGAATAATCAATCAAATTCTACTGGTAGTCTTTCAGATGACCATTTGTTTGAGTCCATGGCCGTTTGCCCAAATCAAGAGTAAAAAGGGCGGAGGAAGAGTTACGGGCCAGAATTACTTATTCTAAATTTATCCTCCCAAATATTTTTGACAACTCCGGCATTATTAACTACTTTCTTGGATTAATGGCAATTGAGATGTAAACAGTTGAAAAAATTAGGTTGATTCTAGTCATTATAACTGAGCATAATAGACACATAATGTAGCAAAATGAGAAAAGAGGGAAGCAAAATATATAGTAGGAAGATTATCAATACCAGAAATATTAATTAGTTTTTGAGGTATGCACATTTTATGGGAAATTACCTTGCATAGCAATTGAACTCGAACAGTAATAGGCTAAATTCATATTCTTTTTCCCAGTTCCTAATTTTTCTTGTCCACAGAATTTAGTAAGATGAGGTATTGATATTCTTTTGTATTTTAATTCAGAGATGGAAGCAAGATTATAGAGTTCAGCAACGGTCAGCAAGAAGTGCATACAGCTGATTTCAAAAGACGTGAATATCCTGATGGCACAATCAAGACTGTTTATGCTGATGGACATCAAGAGACTCAATATGCCTCTGGTAGACTAAGAGTTAAAAATAAGAATGGCGATGTTGTCATGGATACTCATCCCTGAAAGTTTATGTTTTGCTGTATCTTAATATTTATCAACATTTCTTTGTTACATTTTCTAGATGTTGTCTTGTTTGCATAAAAATCTAAAAGCCCTATGTTTGTACACATGTAATAAATTCAATAAATTATTTTTAAAACTCTTATGTCTAATGCTTATATATTAACATTGCTGTACACTACATTAGGAACAAAACCCACTTCTTTTTAAAGACTAAACAAGTTTTTTCCTAAATAATTATTTCATTTGACTATTAAATTTCACTTTTATTTTTAAACCATTTCTCTTGTATTAGCTACTCACCCAGTTGTGTAACCCATGAATCTGATAAGCATTCATTCCACCTAAACATTTTGGAGTACAGGTCTTGAACCAAATTTGTGGCATTCCATCTGATATTCCACTCTAATTTGTTCAGAAAGTTTTATGAACTTTCTTTGACATTAGTTTCAAGCCAATTCCCTAATAGATGTGCCATCTAGACAATAACTAACTAACCTGCTAATCATAATGTAATGGACAACACTGTCAAATGTTTTGGTGAATTTAACATCTCCACATTTCTGATACCAGTAGGAAAGTTACTCAAAAAACACAACGGGCATATTTACAGCTTGTATTAATCAGTAAAATATTGGTGTTAATCACTGGAAGAAAAAACCTGCAACCAAGTGTAAAGAACTAAATTTCAAACCATATTATTAGATCACATCCCCATAGTTATTTTTAAAATAAAGAAGCAAATATTCTAGTTAAAATGAAAAAGATTTAAGAAAAGTTATAAGATTAATCAATCTTAAACCTAGAAAAACAGAATAACCTGGAATGGTTGAAAAAATTCAACTATCCATCAAAATTTTGGAAGGTTACTATAGTGACAGGGGTGTCAAATTATTTGCCAATGATATATATATTTGGTAGTCTGTAGTTTAACAACTTCTAAGAGATGATATGGGGAGCTGATCTGCATTAAGGACATAATTGGAAACTATTGGAACAGTAACAAGAGACTGAATAAAAATATAGGTCAAACTTGCTAATAATTTTTTAAAATCTCATAACAGTGATAGTACAGAAATGATTTATGGAAAAAGGTTTTACTGATATCTAAAAAATAACTGTCATGGCTGCATCTCACCTATCCAAGTTTCAAGAGCTGACAGCCTGACATTAGCGTCAGGGGTCAAGTAACAATATGCAGAGCTGGGAACCAAGCACCTGTTTCCTGAACAATATAAAAGCACCTGATTGGACATTTGCAGATAAGCAGTAGATGAGAGGGAGGAGGAAAGAGAGAACTTTCCTTTGTGCTGTTTGCAAGGAACAATCTCAGATTCATCTTACGCTACTTCTGTAATTATTTAAAGCTTCAGTAAAGTATACCCCTGGCAATTTTGCTAGATGGCTAAGTGGGATCGTTGACAATCATTCTGTGGTTGGACACTTTACATTGGTAGTTTTCAAACTTGGCAACTTTAAGATCTGTAGACTTTCCATTCCCACAATTCTTGCCCAGAATTTGAAATAACAGTTTTTGCTTTGGGTCAGGAAATTCCATGCTCAAAGCAGTTGAAATATTTTCCCTATCCCTACTTATTAAATAAAACATAAACGTAAAGGCATTCTGGTGCAAATCCAACTATTTTTTATTTAAACAACTAATAGTACTTGAACAACATAACAAAAAACTCACACTTCTGTGTAGAATTTCCAGAAGTTACAAAAAACTATAACTAAAACAATTTTAATACAAAATCAGTTCAATTTTTTTTAATCCAGGTAGTCCACATCTGAAACAAACAAACAAACAAACAAACAAACAGTATTATTCCCATGTATCAATACCTGGGAATGTAAAAATAGCCACAAATTTTCAAGCAATCAATTTCTAAATAGTATTGCTACTGAGTCCTTATTGCATTAATGATTGTAAAAAAGGGGAACCATTTGGATAATGCAGTTATTATTCATAAACACCTATAAAAGCACTGATCCTTTTACTGAACTTTCCTGTTTATTTTTTAATTCAGTTTTCTGGTGCCTTTATTTTCCACCTTGGCTACAATTCAGATACAGCTCTTAGCACCTTCAGTTTAAGTCCATCTCTGTGGCTGATTTTTATGACTGAGTTAAAGGAAAGTTGAAATTTAATTTTATATATTCCTAGAAATATTAGGGCTTACACAGTTTAGAACATTTTCTACAAGAACTACAGTGTTTTTTTTAAAATCACTGATCAAAATTAGTGGGATCCGTTCATAAAGTTTTCATGTTCTAATTTTTTGCAAATTTTCAGCAAGATCAGTAGGATTTTTTTAATGATGGTAAAGACATAGATAATAACCAATACTCCTTGCTTACCTACCATTGTGTCAGTTCTGCAAATCCCATTTCCACAAGTTTCATATGAAACAGACGTCCTTGTTCATATAAAAATATAATGTGCTCTGGTGAATGTGTCTTGGAAGCAAGGTTTTTCAAAAGAGACAACAAATACACTTTCAGAACCAATATCAATATTTCCGATAGAAGTACAATGTAAACAAGAAATCCCATTTTTCCCCACCATCTGAATCTTGTCTGCAGCTACACGCTTTTGCATGTCTGCTTGATGAATTTGGGGAAAAAGATTTTTCCCCCGTATTTGCACAGCAAATAAACATTTAGGTACCACATCTGGAAGATTGCAATGGCAGTTCAATCCCTTTTGTGCTTCACCACAATGTAGGGAGACGTCAAAAACGGCGCGCAGAGGCCAAAAATGGTATGCAGAGGCTGAAAATGGGGTGCGTGGAGGTGGCACTAGGCAAGTGATGGCGAACCTTTTTTGGGTCCTGTGCCAAAAATGAATGTGTGGTCTCATGTGCCCCGCGCATGCACGTGCAACCACATACACATGTGCATGGGACTGCCCCCCTTCCCCCAGCATGTGCACGCAAACACCGAACTTAGCTCATTGACGGGGCATATTTCCAGCTCGGGATAGCGTGTGCATGTGGGGGGGGGAGGGGATAGTATACAAGCACACTATCCCAAGCCCAAAAATGCTGAAAAACATTGAACTTAACTATTATAGTGCATGCACCCGGGTGTGTGTGTGTGTGTGTCACACACATGGGGCGGGGGAGTGGGGAAAGTTTGTGTGCCAGACGACATGGCTCCGTGTGTCACTTTGGGCACCTGTGCCATAGGTTCACCATCATGGCAATAGGCGATGGCAATCCCTGCAACCTGGAACAGCTGATCGTTGAGAGGCCGATCCAACAGATAATCAGCTGCTTGTGTTAATTAAGTGTGCTGAAGCTGAAACAGGCTGTTTGCAGCAAGGAGCAAACAGCTGGGAAACAGAGGCAGATTTTTTTCCCCTTGTTTTCCTCCCAAAAGTTTGGTGCATCTTATACTTTGGAGCGTTTTATACTCCAAAAAATACCCTACATACAGAAATACAGTTCCCAGATGAAAGTGAGGTAAATTGAGAAGGATTTTTTTTAAAAAAGGCTTACCACTGAAGAGGCACTGAGATTTTTGCTCTCAAAGCAGTCCATTGCAGCCCACAATGCATTCAGGCTCCATTCTGGACAATAAGGAATTCTCTCTGTTTCGGAATCATGTAAAGCAGGTTTAAATCCAGCCAGTAACACCCTGAATGCTTGAGCGGGATATTGCATGAGCTTAGGTGGAATCTGACGCAACCTGGAACACAGTTTGCAAGTCAAACTGTGCAAGCTGATAAATTTATGATCATCTTAATTAAATCTAAAACAGGAACACTTATTGTAGCACAATATTTCTAGCTATTGAATGATCAATCTTGATAAAGCGATTTGAAAAAAGAATATATCTAGGTTTACCTGCTGGTGGGTAATGTTTTAGTTGACCCATAGTCAACAAATTCCACAAGAACTGAAATAGGATTGAATTCAAGAATAGAAATGAGTTTTGCTCGATACCACAGACGGTCACTATATTCTGCGAGGCAGGGCATGTCTACAAGAAAAGTATTCGGTTAGCTGGAATGTCTTTACACAGGTTATCCTGACGAGAGCTGGAGAAAATGAAATGACAGGTAACTCGATAGCCAAAACTACAGGTAGTCCCCTAGTTACGACCACAATTGGCCCAAAATTTATGTTGCTACCTAAAACGTTTGCTGTGAGCTTGCACCATTTTACGACTTTTCTTGCCAGAGTTGTTAACTGAATCATTGCATTAGTTAAGTTAGTAATGTGGTTGTTAAGTGAATCTGGATTATGACCCCAGGGACACTGCAACTGTCATAAATATGCACACTTGCCAAGCATCTGAATTTTGATCATACGACCATGAGGATGTTACAGTGGTCATAAGTGTGAAAAACGGTCATGAGTCACTTTTTTCATGCCACTGTAACTTTGAACAGTTGGTAAAGAACTGTTGTAAGTCGAGGACTACCTGTATTCAATTGTGGTCCAGGTTTGTTGATTCAGCAATTGATCAATTACTATTTTAAAGCAAACTAAATGTAAGGGAAAAAATGAAGCCTTTCTGGAGAAGACAGAGGGGTGAATGAACGCTTACTGGAGCTTGATGGGTTTTAGCACTGAGCTGTTGAAGAGTCAGAGATATTGGAATGCCCAGGATCGCATCGCAGGTCCAAAAAAGAGACAATAAAGGCAGTGAGGTGCTTCTGCTTTGGCTATGGTGGCTGGGTGCAAAAGACAAAAGGTCGGGAGAGAAGGCAGCTGCGTGGACTAATGCTTGCAGGTGCTTGCTGGGGTGGCTGAATCTTCCCACGGCATGGAATGCAACCCCAGAACCATGCAGTTCTGGAAGTGTTTGCCATCCCACAAGACAGGGTGCTACCCTGTTTCCCTGAAAATACAACCTACCCTGAAAGCAAGTCCTACCTTGATTTTTACACATGTGCCCCATATAAGCCCTACCCCCCCCCAAAATAAGCCCTAATTAAGATCCCACCCACTCCAGAGTAGTCAGGTAAAAATTAAGCTTGGGGGGTGTGTGTGGACCTGCCCTACTTTCCTTTGGATAGTTGTAGCCAGGCCTTGCACACCTCAACACCTGCCTTGCCAGCCCATTTCTTCTGCAGCTGGCAAGGCTTTCCTGAAGACCTCTGGGTTGATCCAGAGCTCCATTATCAGCTGCAGAGGCATTCAGGAAAGCCTTGGCAACTGCCGAAGAAAAAGTTCCTGAAGGCCTCTGACAGTGAAAAGGAGGCGGGGGGGGGGGGGGGG
>JANHFR010005933.1:66540-86768 GCA_032468015.1 Mimophis mahfalensis
CTAATTGCAGGCAGCTGGTAGTACTTAAGGAGGCATTACCCCCCTAAACCACCAGTTATCCTTTTTACTGCTATATACAAACAAGGCTGATGTTATTTCTCGAGCTGATTTGGGCTATGGGGGGGTTAAACTCAATCACACAATCACCTCACAGGCAGGATCATGACTTACGAGAGGGGCTGAAAAGTTTCTGGCTTTGCCCAAAAAGAAGAGAGCCAGAGTTATGAAATAACACATTTATTCAACATATTCCCCCCTGAGACTGATGCACTTGGTAAAGCGTATTTGCAGCTTTTCTAGACTGTTCACTTAAGAGTCCTTTGGTTGGGCCGCAAATCAGCTCTCAGCAGTATCTTTGATGTCAGAAATGTCCTCAAAATGTTGCCCCTTTTTAGGAATATGACCATTCCTTAACTAGTTGGGAAGGAAATATATAAACCACCATTGTGTGCTTGTATGCAAAATATGTTATGTTGCTTTAAGACTGCTGTAGTTTTGTATTGCATCATACTGTTAACCTGATTGGCTAGCTCTGTTAGCCAGGTCCTTAAGAGGAAGTTAGAAACTTGGTTTGTGCTCTCTGCTCTCTGTTCTGTCTGTTCTCACTATGATCTCTGTGATCTATCTGTTTGGTGAGTGGTTGTTAACTGTGAAGGTTACTAAGGGTTTGCTACTCTTTGCAACTCAGAAAAACTGTTATTGTGTATGACTGAAGAGTACTAGTAAGAAGACATTGTTAACTGGATTATCCTTGGGCTATTGTTTTGGCTCTACATGGGGGTGCCCTTGGGGACCGCCCGGAGGCTTCAGCTGGTGCAGAATGCGGCCGCGCGAGTAATGATGGGAGCCTCCCGATACTCCCATGTAACGCCTCTTCTCCGCGAGATGCATTGGCTTCCGGTTGCCCTCCTGGTGAAATTCAAGGTGCTGGCGTTAACCTATAAAGCCCTGAATGGCTTGGGCCTGCAATATTTGAGGGAACACCTGCTGCCAGCATCATCTTCCCACCGCCTGGTCTGCTCACATAGGGAGGGTCTCCTTCGGGTGCCGCCGGTCTCAGAGTGCCGGCGGGCGATGCCTAGGGGGAGGGCATTCTCTGTTGGGACGCCCGCCTTATGGAACCAATTGCTGTTAGAGCTCCGAACGACCCCTGACCTCTGTTCCTTTCGCAAAGAGTTGAAAACTTGGCTTTTTGCACTAGCTGGCCTGGATTGAGGGCGTAATTTTTTATCTCTGTCTGATAGGGCATGTTTTGTTTAATACTTTTTAACTTTTGTATTTGGTTATGTTTTAATGCCCTGTACACCGCCCTGAGTCCTGTAGGAATAGGGCGGTATAGAAATCAAATCAAATCAATCAATCAATATATAAATAAAAGAAAAGCCAGTTTTAAGAATCGCAAATACCTGATATTTGCAGTTACCTACTAAGATATTAGGCGGTCATATGTCATTTTTCTATTTTAACTGGAAGGGGGCAAAGCCAGGAACATCTTAGCACCCCCTCGTATGGTTTTTGCCTTTGCAGAGCCAGGGTGGGCGTGGCTTGCATGTGACATATCCAGCCCATAGGTTACCAATTTGACAGGCCTGACTTAGGTAAAGGCTTCTTGGCATTCTTACTTGGTTTATTCATTGTTGCTGTCTTGCTTTTGAGCCTGGATTGATATAGTATCCTTTATTGTTTATTATTATTTCAGTTACATTCAATTTTGTATCCATGTCTGTGCTTTGCTTAGAAATTTTACAGCAAAACATAAAATTTTAGAAACAAGACTGATACTTTTTATACTGGTATTATCTTTGTGATTTCTCTTATACAAACTTTCAGAAAGTCACTGTAATATCTGAGAATGTTACCTTTCAAGAAATGCATCTTCCCACCTGCATGTTGCTTTAAAAATACTGTTTTTTCATTGTGCAAACTAATTATGTTTTGAAGGTAACATACACCAATGTATAGTTTTTCCAGTCAGTATTCCAGTTTTTCTCTTACTGATTAGTTTTTGAAATACTGTTTTTGGTCTGTCAACATTGGATGCATATTGTGTTCCCTTCTTTCATCTTCCATCTGGTGTAGTGAACCATCTGCAGCAATTTTCTTGCTATTCTGTGGAATACAAATTTAAACGGTCAAATTTTATGTAACCTTTTTTCCTCTTTTGATACTTTGTTTTCTATTTATTGTGCAATTCTTTCCTTTCTGTCTCAGTGTGGCTTAGCAATTAGGGTTCTGTCTTTTGAGCCAAGGTCACCATTTCTTGAATAATCTTTATTTTTATGTGTCAGAGGATAAATGTTATATTAGGGGATTTCTGATTTGTAGTGCCGGGTCATAAGCCACTCTTAGATAATTGATACTTGCTAACTCTAAATTCAGAAAAAAAGACTATTTGCATATCCCTAAATTAAATTGCTAAAATGAAGAAAGCAGGACTGGTTCTTATACTATTAAAAAGACTATGAACTGAATTGGATCTGATAATCTGACCAAATTATGGAACCAATAAATTGTGCGTATATTTTTTGTTCAACTGTGGGTTAGGAGAGCTCAGAATTTTAATACAGCAGGATTAGACTGCCATTATCAAAGGCGTATGTTGTTTTAGAAATATTATTGCATCTTAACAGTGTAGTAGGTGATATTTGAAACTCTCCTTAAAGAGAACAATTGGAAAACTTTCTAGTTTCTTTATGAGGTTGTGATTGGTGTTGGCCTCTTCTTTTATATTCCCCCATACTTATCCTTCACTACTTTATTTCTCCAGACAGCTGCTGATTAACATGTCTTTCTTTAGTCTATTTCTGCATTCTGTTTCTCCCTATTTCATTGTTTTTCCTCTCCTTTTTACTCCTCTCCCCACCTAAACAACCACACCCCGGAAAAAGCAATTGGCTCAGCCTGCAGTAGGCCATGCATTTTAATTGCCTTTTATTACAGGATAAGTGACTTCATTCACTGATTGCAGCAGGGGTTTCTTTCAGCTGCTTTAGTCTGTAGCTTGAACATTTGCTTGCTGTCCTCAACATAACTTTTCCCCAATAAAAAGGTACTTTCCTTTTACTTCTCATTCTTTGAGGCATTCTTTGAGGACATAGCATGCAAGATAATTCCAGATTAAGAAGATCATGCTCTAATATCCCTTTTAGTACTTTATTTTTATTAATACTTAAATGACATGTTTACCATAGCAAGATAATTTTCCTTAAGTTCAAAACAATTCAGATTACCTAAGAGAAGCTCCAATTACTCTGTTTTGTCCTTACTTCGGATCCTTTACTTTTAGTTCAATAAACCATCTTGTTGATTTAAAGAGCAGAACTCGGAGGCCTGATCTCTAGTTATTGCTGCTATTAAATTACTGTCTGATATATGACCAAATCCTCTCTCCAGGGACTGAGTGTGTCACTTTGGCTGAATGCCCAGTCACCATCAGTGCTGTTACAGTCCCAGAGCCAAGACATGTTTCCCGCAGAGAATCAACTAGATTTTAGTTATATTTGTTTGGGAGTGCTGTGCTTGATATGAACAGTATGGAAATAGAATCACCAGCACAATAATATGCAGCTAGTTTCAACAATGGGATAATTCAATAATTATTCACACATTTGTGCTAAATCATGATTTGCTTATATATAGTTTGTTGATTAAGCCATATGGTCACTCAGGTTTCTGTAACAAGCTTAGTTAAGCCATATTGTGGTTTGGATTGCCATTGGAGCCGGAACATAGGAACTTATTATTAAAGAAGCTTATTTTAAATGAAATTTCTATCCATGGTTTGTACAAAGTAACCATGGTCTGGTCACTCTTCTCAAATAAATAACAGTTTAAGAAGGTGAAAGAATGACTGCAGACGGAACCACTTCTGCTGCAGTGCCCCAGCTGCTCCTATTTAGCTTCTCTCCCCCCCTCCCCCATGGGTGAGCAGGAGTTTATTTTTCAAACAAAGGAGCTGGTGAAAGGATTTACTCCCCCGCCTCTGAGTTTGGTGGCCCCCAATCCAATTGAGGCCCTGCAGGCTTTTATGGGTTGTTGTTGTTTTTTTGAAAGGAAAAAACCCCCTCAGCATTTCAATCAGAAAGGATACCCATTCACTGGAAGATATTTTGATAGTAATGTGAATGTTGGCAATTGTTGCTTACAATTCTCTCCATTCAATTGCAAATTATACATTTACAATATCCATTATTTTCTCATAAGAATTAAATTATTATGGATATCATTTAAAAATTTTTAAAGACACTTCCATTTTTGTAAATTTACTGGAGTTTTTAATATAAACACTAGCTGATAACCCAGCATTCCCAGGTATTTATTTATCCCAATCCTGTATTAGGCAGGACTGGCGATGTGAAGTGGCAACATAAGTGCAGAATGGGCTGTCCTCTCTCCGTCCATTAACGTCTCCACAATTCTTGAAGTGGTGATGGCAAGAGCAAGTTCTCCCAGAGCCCTGATTTTGGCAACAAATTTCCGGTAGTTAAAAATGTTTGTGGCCCCAGAAGCGTCAAGAAATGTTGTCTCTGCGTGACATACGTCATGTTGGTCTCATAGTGGTGCCGGCAGGCCCTGTTACAAATGCCCCCTTATAGAATACTGTGAAGCTGTTGGCAACTTCATTGCACTGTAGGCTGTATCTTCACAGAGCACACATCCCGAGGGTTGTTAGGGGTGTCTTACCTTCACAGTATTTGTTTCCAGAGAGTAAGTCATCTGTGTACCAAGTTTGGTTGAAATTGCTCAAGGGGTTCCAGAGTTATGCTGGAACACACACGCACATCCATTTGAATATATATAGATAGAATAGATAGGAGATAGGAGAGTTTAATCAGTGATTAAATTTTATACATTTGATTATAAGCTCTACTGTTACAACTCTATGTGATTCTTATAATCATGCAAGAGTAGAAACAACCAAATGAATTGTCCTGTACTTATCTGGGAGAACAAGAAATTAATCAAGAGTAGATGTTTATGTATTATTAATCCAATCAGAATCTTTTTAAATTGAAGTTTGCATTCCAGCCTTTGAACTTCACTGCTTTGAGTAAGGCTCAGGACTAGTGAAAAATAAAATAAATCACGAGACTGGCCCATCTCCTCACTACAGTGCAGGATTGTGTTAAAAGGTATCATTCTGGTCACATAATCTGAGTATTATACCTAGCTCTATATTTCTTTGCTTTGTGGAGTTAAAATTCTTTATCTTTTTCATAAGCATCACTTAGCGCTCTGCCTTTTAATTTTTACCTTTTAAAAATATGTATTACCAGTACAAATCCTCAATGAAATGGTACTGGAGTATTTCTAAGATGAAACATTTGTTTAATATATTGGAAAACTGAAAAGCATTTCTTCATTCTTTCCTGTTACTCCCCTGAAGTGGTGCAATAATGTATCATATTTCTCTGTTTGTGCTCCCATCTGGTTGCCCACCATTACATTCTTTTTATAGTTGCCTATTTATAGGAATATTGTCTTAAATCTGTGTTTGCAGTCCCTGTCTTATAGGGTTGGTCCAGTTATCCCTAAACTTCCCCTATCACACTAGCATAGACATGCCCTAAAAAGTAGTAATTTGAAAGTAAAGTAGCTTTGTGTGGCAACTTGACAATGGAATAAGATTGGTTGTGTTGTTTGGACCATGATTTACATGATTCTAGTCTACTTCGTTGCCAGTAGGCTCAGGAAGCGTGGATGGTTGGGGTTTTCGTCATGCAGCAAACTACATGTTCAAAAGGCCTGGGGAAAGGAAAAACTGGAGTTCTGCCATTTGGACTGGCAAGTAATCAAACTTGGGGGAGGGGGCCAGTAATATAATTTAATGATGAAATTCAGAGATCTGGATTCAAATTCCTTCTGAAACATGGAAGCAAGTTAGCATCTTTCTATCTGTTTTGGAGAAAAACATCTCTTAAAAATCAGTATAAAATCATGAGTAATTTCCTAAAGCTTTTAAATATTTTTTTTCTATATCATGCTGCTAAAACAGGAATGACTCATGGATTTTTCTTATCTTTTGATAATAAAAAATAATGAGTATTGTTAATGAGTATAATCCGTATTGTTATTTTAAGTACTGGATTAACTTGTGATTATTCTAAGATTACATAGCATACTTTATGTGGTATCCCTATGTGGATGCCATTAGATGTGGGAGAAGTCATGAATGGACCTATATTTCAAACATATTTACTAGACTATTTCAGTTTAAAATATGCAGTGTGTTACAAGCTGTAATATATGAAGCTATTGGTGTTGATTTTAACTCTCGGAAACAAAATAACAGAATTTAGATCATGTGCTTTATTATTCAGCAGTTTCTGTCGTTGAATAACATTTCATTGATAAACAGCACTAAAGCTTGATTACTCTGTTTTGCCTTTGGAGTTGCAATTGTAACAAGGTTTTTTGTTTTTTGTTTTTTTGTTTACTGAGATGAACTTTGTGACATTAACACAAGTAGTTTATTATTTGGGCTATTTCTATTATACTAGTCAGACAATAGATGGATTCTATGAATTTGCCTTCTGTTTTTCTCATGCCTTTGGTCTGTACCTACTCTGTTTTATTATGAACAACTTCTTCCTGCTGCATTTCAAAAGGAGAACAAAAATGTGAAAATGCATTTAGAGTTTTACCAGGCTGACTGGAATTTGAAAAATGAAATTTCTTAGCAGAACGTACAGCAAAATTGTGTATGAAATTAGCATTGGGTTTAATTTATGTATACTAGCTGAAAAACAGCTTTGGCAGAGAATATCCAGTTTCTTAATAGTATGAAATTTCTCTGCAAAGTCTGAAGATGATTGTGATTTCAGGGAATGAACACACACACACACACACACAAAGATAGCCTTTTATTATTTTTTTGCATTGGATTATGAAGACTCTATTCAATGTTTGTTTCTATGTATATGAACTTTCATCATACCATTTGCTGTAGAAATTTACAGTGGACCAAATCTGGAATAATTTATCTAGCTTTTATTGTGATTGTAAACAAGAATTTTAGAAAGGCATTAAGAATCTTATTTTGGTTGGTAGCCTTACTGATTTCAAGGCCCAATCTTAACTGGATTCTTCCATCTGTTGTTACATATTACAGTATAGTATCATAAAAATACAGATGTAAGGAGGAAGATGTGGTAGATATGTTTGCCATCTTGAGTTATTTGTAAAAATAACAAAGGCAGGATATAAGTAAATATCAATGTGCTATTTGGGACATTCACTCAGAACTTTACGTTTTCATACCATTTGTGACCAACTTTGCTTTTAGTCCGTTTCTTCATGGCTTATGGTAAATACAGTAAACTGAAATTCAAGGTGCTTGAGAGAACTAAAATATATCAATGTTTCTCTTTGCTTAAGAAATGGCCACAGTTCAAAGTTATCTTCCTTCTTTTCTCTTATCTTTGTTTAACAACTAGGTGAAATTTGCTGACTTTATATTATATACTTCATTGTTCTTCCCTGTGTGAAAAGAGCTCTGGTATTTTTCCACACACTGAAAACGGCACTTCATAAGGCCTGTTCTTAAAAAGAGCTGTGTGTGATAGGGTTAATGGTTATAAAGCTGCAGCAGACTAAGAAGCAGGCAAGATTGTTGTTTAACTGGCAACTTGAGAAGACTGAAAGATAAGGGAAATTTGTGAAAACATCAAACACCATGCTACTGAAAAATGTAGCTGTTCTCTGAAAAATGTAGCTATTTTCTGCATCTATTCTGTTAGGAAGACAACACTGCAAATGATTAGGAAAAGAGTTCCCATTTCAATTCAGTGCATACGTGGGGGGGTTAAAATCCACAATGTGAATTCTCACAGTTCACCAGTCTTATAAATATATTTGGAAGAATCAAATGTGCTTTTTGAGAAACATAGATCTTAGATAAGTATGGCACATAACTGCCTCCATTGTGCTGCATATGTGTATTGTTTCAAAACGTTTTTCACTTAACTATCGGGAGATTCTTGTTTTCTTTCTGAATTGCTTCTAGAGGACAGCTTTTGTGACCTGAGAAATCCTGCAGATTATTAAAGCCTCAAGCAAAAGCAACAGATGTGTTATGAGAGAGTCTTTTAGTCTGCCACTCGATGTTCACTTTGTGCTGTTTGAAAATCTTTTTCCTGCAAGGAATTTGTGTACGGATGGCTTTCCTTTTAAGTTTCTTTTGCTAAAACAGGCCTAGTTTAGCCTGTGTCTTCTCTGTGCACAGGATGGCTCCTGCTTGCCAGAGCTGCACAAAGATAATCGCTCAGGAAGTGTTTCAGCCAATCCCCTGAAGCTTTACATTCAGATTTTCCAAAGTAGCCAATCCAGGATTAGCTTTTATTAGGGAGACAGATCATCAAGCTGAAGTGCCAAGCCCTTTCTGTCTGAGTACTGAGAGCCTGTCCTCCATGTTTTATAAGTATTGACATAACACTGTGTTAACAATGCATCCACAGAGGTAAGCTTTACTTTTTTACATTTTTTTCTCTGAAACCTATGAGTTGTGGCTTAACAGTGTGATTCTCTGTGATCTGTTGCGCAAAACTCACCCCACAGCACTTTATTAAGTTGAAAATGTTTAAAATTGCTTTCTTGGGTCACATGGTTTAGTAGCCATTAGCCATAGCTTTATTTTACAGACTGGCAAAACGTTTGCATACATATTCTTCACAAGGGGATGGTGGTTTTAGAGTTTGTCAAGGTACTGCTCTTCCAAAGCAGCTTTCTGTGTCTGAGCAGTTTGCCTGCACTATTGTCTGTTGTGTCACATGCCTGCTGAAGAGAAAATGGAAGCTAGGGAGCAGATGCATTTAACTGCCCTACAGGGAGACAAGCAGGGATAATGGCAGACAGCAGAACAGGCAAGTTTACCTTTTCAAACAGTAAAAATAAGAGCTAATCTAAGTTACCCCTGATAAAATATAGGATTTTTAGCCACTGAGCCTGCAGTAAATAGTGATAATGGCAGATTGCAGATACTGGGCCTAAGTAGTGGAGTGCTGTTGCATCATGTTTTTGTGCAGTTTTACATTCACTTAAAATGGATACTTTTTCTTACAGGAAGATTGTAGGAGCAGGGGGTGTGTATTTTTCTGGGAGAAGTATATTCCTTTAAAACTGTCTCTTTAAAAATGATTTTTTTTTTATTGTAGATTTTAGAAATAGTTAAGGGCTAGGTCTGAAACTATCAGACATAACTATGCATCTGTTTCAGTTCCTTATCTATTTAAAGACATCACTTTTTTGAACTGATATCTACCTTTTCTGTAATACAAAAAAAACCCCTAATGGACTTCTTAACTGCTTTTTTTTTCTTTTGCAATGTAACAGGCTGAGTTCTCTGAGGTGGAGTGATAAAAAATCATGTGTGGTTCATGAGAGTATTACATGTTCATTTTTTTTCCTCTTCTTTTTGGTCTTTTTGGTTTTTGGCATGATGCTACATAATTATTTCAAAAATTTCCTTTTGGTCAATCCCAAATCTGCCAGCTTTTTGTATCTTATTTATTGGGAAAAATGAGATGGTTGCTTGAATGTTTGGTAAGTAAACTTGCCTGCTATTTTCTGATGAATTTAAGTAGTTTTTAATCTTTTGCTTTTAACAGGATAAATGTAATACATACAGGGGATTTTTTTCCTTTTGCTAATTAACTAAATATTCCTGTTTTTTTCAGAATTCTGTTAAAAACTGTGTTCCAATTTGAATTTGATTTCTTTTTACAATATTCTGTTGTACTTGCAATATAAACTTCCTGTTTTCTTCTGAGAACAACATTCTGCTTATTCTTTGTTCACAGAGGCTCTTAATTAAAGCATTTGCAGATTAAAGCCCAGTTCATACTTCCTCTGACTTTTGAGTGATGAATGTGCTAGTTTTCAGCAAACTAATCTTACTGTAGTAAGATTATACTAAGGTTATATGGTTATCCTTCAGTTACCCCATGCTTTTTTATTACCTTATATAATCCAGCATGACATTGGGTTTTAGAATCACTTCAGTTACTGATGTTTAAAATCTAAAACTAAGATATTTTATATGCATGTCTCATCTAAGAGTTTTTGCAGTAAACATTTTCTCACAACATTGCAGATTGTGCTGTATATTCAATTTGTGTACCATTTTGTAGCAATCCAGCTTGTGCTCTGGCACAAATAAGTCTTGAGAAATAATTACTTGTCATAGCTTTTCCAGGGGAATCATGGACTTGATAAACTGCAATATAGTAGTTGTATCCCTTTTGCTATTTTTTAAACCCAGGTTTGTGGCTGGTTTTAAAGTGAATCAAATCATTAAAAATGCCTAATCACTGTATTTCCTCTCCCCTCCCCCCCCCTGCAATCTGTTTCTGGAGGAGTTAAAGTTACTTACCCAGTTTCTCTCTGTTATAGAACTGATTATAGTATATATAAATGGTACCGAGATATAGCTGAGAAATACATTTTACTGCTTTGGTTGTCAAAATCGTGGCCAGACACATATGCAGTATTTGCAGATGTGCATTACACATTAGCAGCTGGGTGTGGAATCTTAACATTAGAAAATACTGTTTTATGAAGAAACAGGAGAAAAGTGAGCTGAACTCAGAATGCTTGAATTAAAATGGCTCCCTTAGGTTTTGTTGAAGAAAGATGTGTCTCAAGATCTGCATCTCCAGAGCTATTACTGACAAAGGAAAGCCTATTTGCATGGCCTACCTTTGTGCGCATAATGAAACACAGCATCATAAATTCCCCGAAGTTCACCCCTTTAAATTATTTGAATGCTAATTCTTTCTTAGTTCACAAAATATAAATGTCTGCATTGCAGCAAGATGTTTGAGGCAAGGAGAGACAGCAGTGTTGTTCCCAGATCAGCCCAATCATGTTGCTCTGTTGAAAGCCTGACCAATAAAAACAGAATAGGTTAAAGATTGACAGATATTACAGCAAGGCTGAGAAAGGCCTTCCAGAAATTTCCCCCATCTTTGTTCCATTTTAAGTACAGTACAGAAGCTGAGGAAAGCTCAAGTATTCCATAATTTGTTTGCTTTTACTAAATACCTTAATCACATTTGATTTCTTATGGTATGTCACATTTAAGAACAGTATGCAAAGAATCACACTACGCTTTAAGCAAGATGATGCAGGTTTCTTTTACCAGGAGTGATTATATAATCAAATGAACACTTACTCTCCTGTCCTAACAGAACTGAACTACAGCATTTGAATATTGATTGTAATTTCACTGAATAACATCGCTGAAAATAGGCTCCTGTGAAATAATTATTTTGGCACAATATTCCTTTTTATTTATTTTGGTCAACATAAATTTAATTTACCATTATGATTTAGCCCCCATCTCTTTTTTTAAAAAAAATATTCCAATAACATAGCAGAGATAGCAACATGTATACTCATTAAAACAAAAATGAGTTAAAATGAGCATGCCTTTCAATCTGTGTGCAGATTATTTGAGAACCAAATAGAAATGGGTAAAATAACTTGAATTTCTAGAAAGTTTTTCATAGTATTTGCCACTCTTGAAAAGGAAAGGGTGGTGTGACCTTCAAAACAAATATCCTTCCCTCCCTCCCTCATATGAGTGTATGTGTATTCTTTCTCTCCCTCCCCCCCCCCTCCTACTTTGTTGATTTTGGAGGAACTTTTTAGAAGATTCTGACACATTTTTCACTGCAAATACTTGTATTTGTAAATTTAATGTCATTTTGCGCAAACTTTTTTTTTAACCCATCAGTTCTCTTTTTATTGTAAGATAACCCACATTGCAGTGTTTGGTGCACACAGACGCGTGTGTGTGTGTGTGTGTGTGTGTGTGTGTGTGTATGCAAGCATGTTGTATTGTGTGTATGTATAGAAATAAAATCTTGTTAACACCTACCATTCAATATCATTTTTGTACCTCTTCAATAAAGGGACTACATTTGTTTTATACTTGGCTAGAAATTCAACATTATAAAGCAGGTGCCACCTTGTAGGCATATAAGTAAGTAGTAAGTAGTCAGTGCCCTGGAGTATGTTGGGCAAAGAGTGACATTAAACTCCTACATAGCATCTCAGCATTATGGGACAGTTTAGTAGTATCAGTTATAATAGGTAATTAGATTGGGCATTGGGAGTGAGGGATTCAGAATTCCATCTCTTCTACATACCACAGATTTTAATACCTTTTGCTACAGACTGCTATCAACAATTGTAAGAACCAAGCCTAGCAATTGCATACATTTCATACATTTATTTAAAACATGAAGCTTTAAGGTAACATTTATGAAACTAGCTAAGAATTGGCTACAAAGCTAGAAGATTTGTCAAACAAGCTATATTTCAGGATTGTGCAGTTCCTTTCTGTGAAAATACTTGATTTAAATACTCCACTTTCTCCTGGGAGTGAAGTGTTACTATTTTGTTAGCCAAGTATTGATACATAGTTGCCTGATGAATTCTGATATTTCTGAACATTATTATACATTTCTTATATTTTAAAAATGGATGTCTTAATCTTATCATAAAGCATTTAGTTCCTTTTACTTCCACCAGATTAGTAGTTATTTTGAATCTTAAAATACATTAGCCTTTGCAGAGTAATTGGAAGAAGAATCAGTTCTTAGAATCTAAGGATTTCCTTAACAAATTAGTCTTGGGCATTTTAGTCTACTATTTGGGGATATTTTATCATCTTGTATTTTTTTTTCTATTTAACTGTTTTAAAAATCTTATTGCTTAAAAAGGTTATAGTTATTGAATAAATTGCTACCATTTTAGCCTCTGTATAGGAATGAGGCAATGCAGTGCTGTCAGACGCCATTTTAAGAATCCTGCATAAATAGCATAGCTACCGATGAGTAAGAGACTGTTATAGGTGAGTGCTTATACACAGATGCTCTTTATTCAGTTATGACAAGCAAAATAATATCTCAGTTTTATGAAATGCAGTTTTAAACATTTTATTATATGCTTGCTACTTGTACTGTAGAAGCATCAGTTATTTTGAAGATAAAATTGAGTTGTAGGTCTTACAGTGTTGGGAGTGTTGTTTTTATTTAAAAAAGATTTTGCCCAAATGTATGTGTCTTTGATAATAAGTTATTCCATTACTGAGACTACATTACGACCAGTATTGTCTGGTTGTTTTCTGTCATTGGATTTCTTATTTAAATGTCAAGTGTAGTAGTTCATTTACAACTTTTCCTCTTTATAGATAGGTTAGGTAAAAGCATAGGTGTTTCTTCATTTATCAATATGTTAAGTACTATAATGATGTTGCAGTAAAAAGTAGTCTCCTTAACATACAGTATTTTATTTATGAAAATGCAATGTTTTTTTTTTAAAAAGCAAACAGCTCCTTACCAATAAATAATATTTTAGTTATGTAAAATATACACTATGAACATTTTTGATAGTTGGGTTCATTTGTATCCTTCAGTACTTAGATGTCATTGAAAAGGGGTCTGGAGGGGTGGTTTTTTTTTACTGCACTTGATAAATTTAGAGATAAGTTTGAGGGTGAATATATTTTCAAGTCACTTCATATTGTATTTGGCAAAGATTTGCTAATATAAACATATCCGCCTTCTCAAGAAAATAATACAGTATCAGAAAACAAAGTAAATGTTCTTTGTTATAATATATGTATTATAGGTGTTGTCTACCAGATTTAATAGTGTATATGTACAATCCCAAACAATTACTTTCTTAACTGCATTTTAAAGGAAACTGTAAAAAGGTTATTACAATGAATTGGAAGAAAAACTTCAATATGGGAGATATCAAGATGATGCACTTTGATCCTTTAATGTTGTCTTTTAATATTTCTGGTAAGAAAAAGTATCGCAAATAATATTAAGGTACAGCTGTTTGGGAAATGTTTCTTTGCCTTGTCTTTTTGGAACTGATGTATTTAAACAGATTAGAAATAAATTGTGGTAGGATGGAACACACACACTTGAAATCTACTGAATGGAGAAAGAAAAAGTTACCTAAAATACTAATCTCCTGCATGGATATCCTGAATATCCATCTTTCATTGCCATCAGTGAAAGTATTAAGCAGCTCAATATATATGATAGCAGTTTAAGTAGAAAAAACAATTTTATTGAATTTATGACATTCTTAAAAAATAAAAGTCATATTTTCCTAGTTTTTTTCTAATATTTCAAAATATGTTCACATTGTTTCTAAATTTAAAATCAAACTTTAGATTTATCTAGTTTTCTAAAAAAATATTTCAATCCATAAAATAAACCTTAATTACAGAATTTCCCATTGACAGCTTCATACAGGAAAACAGCTATATATCCTTGTGGAACTCCTTTATTCCATATCAAAGCCCAGCACAATGCTTTTAGGTTTGAACTTTGCTTTTCAAATGGTTTAACATTTTGGAAATTTCTTTAATTGGAAAGAATAAATTACAAAACTATGCTTGAAAACTTGTGCAATGTGTGAGTTATATATACTTTATTTTTTGTTTCTTTTCCTTCTAAACAAAAAGTCAGTATTTGTTTACCACAGTCAAAATGCACATTTTACTTAGCCTTAAAAACTATATAATAAACAACATGCAACATCATGTTCAATGTTCAATTACAGTGTGGTATAGTGGAAGAAACCATTTAATTCCAGAGTATCTTGCTCAAAAAGAAAAGATATTTCTCAATTTCTCTCTCCATTCTAGTGCTTCTCATCCCACGTTCCATTCTACATGGTTTTAAAAAGTTATTTGATCTGATTTGGAATAATAATTAGATACAATTCCTTCTCACTCCTCTGGGTGGTATGTGTTTCCTCAATCTCAGGTTCTGTACCAGATGCCTGAAAGTTTGAGGGTCCTCTGAGGTATCCTAGCACTGCACAGTTCTGGAGAGTTAGCTTTGGATGTTGTTCCTACAACCTGTTGGAGTCATTGGCCCAGCTTTGGAGTCACTGTGACCTTTACTTTCCATATCCTTTCTAGTGCCTCCTTTAGGCCCTGATACTTCTCAAGCTTTTCATGTTCTTTCTTCCTAATGTTGCTGTCACTTGTCAACTCTTCTGCTTCTTCTTTCTACCATGATGTCTAATTGATTCCCTGGTACCTCCCTGGATCTCTCCATCTGGATTTGTAAGTCCCACAGGAATGTAGTGCTCTTATTCTCCACAGCCTTCCATGGAATCTCCCATCTGACTTGGGAGTTCCAGCTCACACAGTGTTCCTGTATACAGTGTCAGCTACTTAGTTACGCCATTTCTGTGTATGCTGTTCCTGCCTGCATCTTATAAACTACACTATGTGTTGGACTGTCTCTGCACAGTCTACATCTTTGATTCAGTCTAATGTGGTAGATCTCTCCTTCGATGGATCTGTTGCTTTGTGCCTGTTTTTGGGTTGCTACGGTCAGTGCCTCAGCGTCTTTCAGTCCAACCCAGACCAGTATTTCCTAATGTTGGCTACCTCAGCTGTCTGAGCTGTATGCAATGGAGGGTCTTGTCTTCCCATGGCACTTTTCTGCTTGATCTTCCTCCCATGTCTGCTACTGTCACAGACATTCTCTTAGCAACTCATCTTCTGGCTGATGTGCAATTTTGGGAGGTGGAAACCTCCACAAAGTGTGGGGAGCTTCTGAGTCTTCACATCAGTATCTGTGTCTCCTTTTGGCCAGCTCACTATACAGGAAGAGTATCTGATGGCTGGTAGGGCAATAGAGCATGCATGTTGATGGTGTGGATCTTATTCTTCCCATTGAGCTGGCTCTTCGGGAACTGTTTTATCCTTGTTGGTACTTGGATGTTGCTGTCTTCTTTGTGACTGTGGGACTTGTAGTTACCAGCTTGTACTTGTAGCTACCAGCAGGCCCCAGTTGTCTGGTATGTGGCTTGGTGATAATTTCACCCCATCAGCTTTAAATCCCTTGCCTCTTTTGCATACCATCCGCTTACAATTCTTCAATCCAAGTGACATCCCAGTGTCCCCAATGACACAGGCGAGTTGATGTCTCATTCACTCTTAGCATACAGCTTGAAATCAACCTGTCAGGATCTTCCATGTTGTGAGGTAGGTTATTTGAATACTGTTGTTCTCTTACAATGTTCTTTTATTAACAGCACGGTTTTTCCTTGTGTTTGCCTGTTTGGGTGGGAATCCTTCTAGCAGCTGATTCATCTGTGCTGCTAGGCATTCATGCAGTGCTGTTAGTTTCTTTAGTAAGGGTGGATCATGTCTGGGCCAGGTATTATCCAACTCTTCACGTTTTTGACTTGCTGTTGGATATCTGCCACTATGATGGTGATTGGTTCCTGTGGTCTGTCTCAGGTCTTGCAGCCGCCACTTTGCACTTTTGTTATGGGTCTCCTCTTTCTCCCATACATTCTTCTAGTACTGTTCAGTTTTTCTTCTGTTGTTACTATGTTGTAACACTGCAGTTGGGAGTGCACCTTGGAAGGTTCTTTGTAGAACAGGGCATTTAACCTCTGGTTCTCTAGTGTGTCTCTTTAGCCTGGTAGTCAGTGCTGTGAGCCTTTGTTTAGCAATCTGTCTGGCTTCAGATAGAGTCAGGACCTTCTATTTTTTTTCAGTAGCCAAGGCTTACCTTTAATCTTTACACCATTCAGTAGTAGTTCTACCGGTTTACTAACTTCTCTCCACATTGCCCTGATTTTAGTCTCCAATCTCATTTTCCAGGGGGTGTCAGTATTAGAAGCTATATAGCAATACTGTAGTCATATTTTGAGTTGCTTTTAAACAGCCACATATTTACCGTGGGAAGTTGGGAGGGGGGAATATTAGTGAGTAGTAGAATAGACATAACAAAATTCTTGGGTGAGATCAAGGTCGGTGCCAGCCTGCAGCTGGAGGGGTGCCTATGAAGAAGTGGCATGAAGTGAAGAAAAGATTAATTGGACAGTGTGACTTAAAGATGTTATTAGGGAGTGGATTTTGAGATTTCAAGTATGTGGAAGGATACCTGGAACTTGGGTTTCCTCCAGATGTGCCAAGTTTTCTAATAAATTCTTACTTGGAAAGATTTTGACTCTGAGTGCTGAATGAAAATGAGAGGTTTCATTGGAACATGACAGGGGTATTATGCTCTTCTGGTTGTGTAACCATCTCCCCAGGATTATAGCAACTGTAGCATATATCAGTTCATTCCATTGATTTATGGTGGTAGTAGGGATTGTTGTGAGGGCTCTAATGGCATCTTCAGGAGCACTTTCTGATGGTACATTACTGCTGAGCCCAAGTTGAGTGTTGATTGTAGCTAGTTTATTCACTGTTCTATGCCATATACCAGCTGCTGAGCTCTGTAATGGAGGGAGTGGTAGTGACATTCCAGCTTCAGTTGCTGACTGCATATCCAGTTGTTCTTCCAGGTCTTCTTGAGTCCGGGATATAATGTGTAGTTTGCCTATCTCCAGTGGTGGGGGCAGCTTCCTGTTTAATAAAAGAGAATATTTGTAGATCAGAGTTGAACTGTGAGTCCTTGGTGCTCTCTGATTGTTTTTTTTTTACAGCTGTTTCATTACCAAACTAGGTAACATCAGTGCTAGTAAGGAGTGAGGTTTGCTCTCATTTTATAAGTAGTCCTCAGCTTACAACTATTTGTTTAATGACCATTTGAAGTTACAATGGCACTGAAAAAAGTGACTTCTTACATGTATGGTTGCTGCACCTTCCTTACATGGTCATGTGCTTAAAATTCAAGCGCTTGTCAACTGGCATTTATTTATGGCAGTTGCACTGTCCTTGGGTCATGTGATCACTATTTGTGATCTTCCAACAAGCAATCAGTCAATGAGAGAAGCCAAGTTTGTTTAATGACCAAATGACTTACTTAACAACTGCAGTGATTTGCTTAACAACAAAAAGGTCATGAAAGGGGTGCAACTCAGTTAAAGTGGAAATTTTGGTCTCAATTGTGATCATAAGTTGAGGACTGTAGTGGCTTGTCCTGTCAGTCTTGGTGGAAGTGTTTTGGTAGTTCCATAATTTGGCCATTGTTTACTGTTAGCTTGTTTAGCAGTTCGTTGATGGGGGTATTATTTGCTTCTTGATTGTTAGTAATGTTAATTTTGGTGTTCTGTTTCTCCTCCTCTAGTGCTGATTGCTCATAAATAGATGTTTGGGCCTTTTTGTTTTCTTTTTGGCTTTTTGATTTTATTTTTTGAATGGTATGCCTGTTTTTTTTAATCTCTGTGTGCTTGTTGATCGCCAGTTTGGCTAAGTGCCAGACTTCCAGGAATTCCCTGGCATTTTTTGGGATTTGGCTTGTTCATGGTTTTCTAATTAAAACTATATTTAAGTCTGTCCATGTGTTGTGATATTAAGGAGTTTTCATTGTGTCTTCTGACTGCTAGTTGGTTTTCCTGCATGTGCTATGCTAATCTTCCAGCTGTTTGTCCTACGTAATGCTGTTGCAGTCATTATACACTGTGTGTTGTTCCATTTTTTGTTCTGAGGCTGCTGAGTCTTTTGGTTTTACTTAGGATGTTTTGGATGGCTTTGATTGATTTGCATACTATGGTGATACCATGTGGTTGTAATAGTTGGTGGTTTCTGAGAGGTTTTTAATATATGACACTGCTATCTTTTTCACAGCTTGCATTGGTTGTGCTATATTGAATTGAGTGGTCAGGCACATTTTGATAAAGTTTGGTGGATATGTATTTTGTTGGAAGATGTTGTGTAGATGATCTATTTCTTTTTCTGATGTTCGGGGTTGCTACAGCAGTGGAGCAGTTGATTGGTATGGGTAGTTTTACAATACACTTGTGTTTCTAATTTGCAATCACTGCCTCAGCTGATGAGGATATCCAGGAAGGATAGTATATTATTGTTTTCTTCTTCCTTTGTGAATTTTTATTCCTTTGAAGATGATGTTGATGGTTTTGTGTGTGTTCTCTAGTTGGTTCTCTTCTATTATGACAAAGATGTTATCTGCATACCTAATCCATACTTTAGGTTGTATGTATTGATTTCAAGTATTGCATTATGGTCTTCCTTGGTGATTCCTTGGATGTTCCTTTGATTTCTGGATATAGTTGTCCATCGAACTGAAAGTATGTGGTTAGGCAAAGATTGATAAGATACATGATTCTTGGCATTTAAATCTTGATATATTTGGTTAGTCCTGGTGTGCTGTGTACTAATGCCACTATGGATTCTTTGGCTAATTCTGGGTCTGTAGATGTAAAAAGTTCTGTGGCATCAAGTGAGACTGATTTCATCTTTATCTATTGCCACGTCTTTGATTCTTTTGGAGACAGTGTTGATTATTTGCTTCCCTCTGTGAGGTGTACAAACTTTTTTGTTAATTCTTTGGTGATGTTGTATGTTGGGGTCCATAATAACGATATATTTGGATGGAGCCGTATATCTGGCTTGTACATTTTGGGGCATCCATGGAAGCATGGGAGGACAGGTTCACTATTTTTCCTCTGCCACTGGTCATTGGTGATTTTACCTTATGTGATGAGGTTGCTGAGAATTATCTCGATCCAGTGCTCTATAGATTTTGCATTGGATTGGTGTTCACTAGGATGTTTCTTTGTCTTCTACTAATTCTTTCACTTTTTGTGTGAATTAGGATCTGTCCATGATAAGAATGGGTCAACCTTTGTCTACTGGTAGGATGAAAAATAGTTTCTTTTGGTAGGTAGGTGTTTCATCTTCTGGTCTGTGATATCATTATTTATCTGATTCTTTCTTGGGTCTCTGGTAAGTTCTGTGGAAAACTATTCCTATTAACATTGACAAGGCAAGCCACTAGAATATAAAATGATAGCAAATCCAACTCCCTGCTTAATGATATTACCTAGTTTGGTAATAAAATATCTGCAAAAAACAACCAAACTCAAAAGAGTAACAAGGACCCCAGGACTTCCTCTTCAGTGTGTTAAAGAGTTGAATAACTAGTTGTTTCTGGGTTAGCATGGACATGAGTCTTCAGTTGATCAATAATTCCCTCATATGTTTCAAATATCCCCCACAGTTAGGTTTACTACTGTAGTAGCATTTCATCACTTCTGAGTTTTCTTGTTTCTTTCACGTATGGTTTGTTCCAGTAGCCCATTTATCATTATTTTTCTGTGTTCCCCAGCTTTTGATGCAGACCTTGTTAATTCAGTCAATCAAAGTTCTCCATCTTCAGTAAGAACTCGGAGACTTGAGAGCAATCTAAGTTATTTACAGTGGTCCCTCTACTTACGAGCTACTCGACAGACGAATTTTTCGAGTTACGAGCAGGAAAAGTGGCCCC
>JANHFR010005933.1:193615-207276 GCA_032468015.1 Mimophis mahfalensis
ATTAACAATATCCCTCCCCATGCTCAACCCAGGCCGGCTGCCCTGAACAGCCACGTTTTCAACTCTCGACAGAAAGAGCAAAGATCGGTGGATGTCCAGAGCTCAGGGGGGAGCTGATTCCAAAGAGCTTAATGGCCTTTCAAGAGAATTAGAAGTTTTTGTACAGCATTTAGCTTGCACTTGACATTAACTGCAGGGAGAGATCACAGATGTGTACAGAATACCATATGAATTACATTTTACCTTTAAAATAGAAGAGATAGCAGCAATAGCAATAGCACTTAGATCTATATACCTCTTATCAGGGCTTTTAACCCTCCCTAAGTGGTTTACAATGTCAGCACATTGCCCGCAACAATCTGGGTCCTCATTTTACCCACCTCGGAAGGATGGAAGGCTGAATCTACCTTGAGCCTGGTGAGATTTAAACTCATCAGGCAGCTGGCAGCTAAGTACTACATACTGCACTCTACTCACTGCACCACCATGGCTACTGCACCACCACCCTTGCAGAGATCCCACTGCAAGCTGTGTGTCTACCCAATAACACTGATTTACAATTGCATCTTGCAGCCATTTTAAAAAATGGAGCAAATTTCTTAATGGGATAACAATGGCATACAATCTTGATATTTGCAAAATCATCTCCTCATGAGAACATCTATCTGTTGTACTAGCTCTGGGCATTCTCTGCATCCTACTCCTTAAATGTTGCACACCTAGCAGGGCCCTAGGTAGCATTCCTAGGGGTCCCTTTGGAACACCTTCCCCACCCTCCAGATCTGCCTCCCTATCTTCCTGGCTTTCCAAAAAGCTGTGAAGGCCTGGCTTTTCCCACAAAGGTTTTGGATAGTGTTGAGTCTGGAGCCCAGGGAAGTTCTAAATATCATTCTGGATATGTTGCATTTGGGCCCCAGGAAGTTTTTTGTTGGCTTTTATACTCTTTACTGTTTTTACTGCTTGATTATTGTTTGTGAGTTGCCATAAGATTGGCAGCTGTAGAAATCTTTTAAACAAACAAACTTCCCATGCCAAAAACAAGCCAATTTGTTTGGGCAACCATGAGTGATTGTAAGTTACGATTGCTGACTCCATAATTGCTGGTATCTGAATTGGACTTTTGTGGGTATACGGTAGGAGAAATTGTTTTTGTTTCCCTGACATTTATATTCTGATTACAACTGGCAACTTGCATGCAGAACACTCAACACATTATAGGCTTGGGCACAATTAATCTTCAGTGACAGATGCTTTCTGGAAGCCTATTTCAGACAAAGAAATAACTTGGCACCAAATTAATTTCCACATAGTTCCCCATTTTGTCTAGGAACTTGGGATAGTTTTACTTTTGAGCCAAAAAAACAATAGTACTTCATTGTTCTTGGTTGTCTGCCAGGTGGGATTTTTCAGAATGTTCAGAATTGCATGGTGGGTGCAATGAAAAGGGGGAGGTTATTGTTCAGAAGATGCAAATAGGTAATGTATGGGATGTGTAAGAACCACTGACAGATGCCCCAACCACATATCTTAGTGGACCACTTCAAGTTCTTTGGGATGGTGGTGTTCTACAAATGCAATAAATAGACAGATGAATAAATAAATGTTTGAAAAATAAAAGACTGAAGACACCAGTTAGTCACCAAAGGACCAGTCTTCACCTGCTGTTAATAACAACTGTTCAGTGTTTTTCTTGGCTTTTATCCAGCTAATATAACCTTACATATAGTATATAAGTATGATTCCAGGAAAAAAAATTCTCAAGCCACCATGATTAAAATTAGAATTGTACGGCCTGGCTTTCTACTATAGAGAGGTGTTTTTGAACCGATTTTAAATTCTTTGACTTCTTTAGTCAATCAGGAACTCATTGAAATTTTTAAACTTATGAACGTTTTAAAAGTCAGTGTCAATTTATTATGTTTAAAAAATCATAATCCAGGATATATGATGAATCATGAACAGTTCCTATAGAGTATATGTCTACTCATACATAAGCTCCATGAGAAGAAAGTACAGAATTTCAAGTGTAAGGGATTAAATCTGTCAAACACTTGCATAAAAAATCCTCGGCAGATTACAAAATATTCTATGTTTGAACCTTTCTCGTGGCCAAGTATTACATTTTATTTCATGCTTGATTATCAACTGAATACCATATCGCATCAGTCATAATATTCATTTAATAAGTAACTTTCTCTTAGCACTGTTCAGTTGTAACACCAGCAACTTATTTCTGCTATTTTAAATTATGTATATATGAATACTGACCTATGATGTTGAAGAACTGATTAAGGGCAACAAAATCTTTAAAGGATGACTAAAAAAACCTAAATGCGTATCTAATATTATTAATTAAGAGGCAATGCACTGGGTTAGAACATGTAGTAATCCATTTTGAATTTCTGGAATCTGATATTGCTACCTATAATTTACCACAAAATCTGTCATGCCAAAATAAACAGAAACTGAACTGGGCTGGCAATTTAAATTTAGATTCAGTATCAGGAAACTTTTTATGGTCTAGGTCTTGGAACTGTTGATAATATGAACATGCTGACATGTTGTGTGATTCATTCAGTGAGTATAAGCCTACAATCACTTTAGGCTGGTGAAGAAGAATAACATATGGAGAGTTACTTGCATATACATAGGAAATTGAGTGGATCAGTGTAGTTATTTGCACAGTCCAACCTTTGGGCCAGTTATTTTACTTTAAGTCACATATCGTGCTCTTTACGTTCTCAAGAACTTTGCATGCCATGAACCGGAAGCTCTTAGAAAACTAATAAATAAAAAGATCTTTCCAACTTGAAAATATTTCTTTCTTGATGACTGTTGAATAAAAAGAATCATGGCTAAACAGGGCAAGTTGGAGCTGCTTAAAATACTTATCAATCAATCAATCAATCAATCAATCAGAATAGAGCTGGAAGGGACCTTGGAGACTCAAGCGGGAGACCCTAGACCATTTCAGATAAGTGGCTGTCCAATCTTTTCTTAAAAACCTTCAGTGATGAAGCACCTGCAGCTTCTGAAGGCAAACTTAGGCAGAGACTCAAAGCAAGTACCCTTTCTCTTCAACTTGGGAAATAAATAGGCAAATTTCCCCACAAGGGAAATAAATAGGCAAATGTAAAATACAATAGGCAAAAGAAGAAGGAGACAACAGAGAATGAGATGGCTGGATGGAGTCACTGAAACAGTCGGTGTGAGCTTAAATGTACTCTGGGGGATGGTGGAGGAGAGGAAGGCCTGGAAGAATTGTTCATGGGGTCACAATGGGTTGGACACGACTTCGCAACTAACAAGAACAAGAACAACAACAACAACAACAACAACAACAACAACAACAACAACAAAATATAATAGCCTTTGGGTCGGGCATCAGAGCTGTTCCCAATTTTCTACTGGATTGGTACTAGTACTGGCAACAATATTGTATAACCAATATTTTAAGACAGGTAAAATATGACCCTGGTGTCATAAATTGATGAGCAACTTAGCTGCTGAATCTTGCATCAATTAAAGAAGGATTTTTCAAACTGAGTTGTGTGCAATTCTAGGTTTCCAGGATAACTTGATGGACATCCATAAGAAACAAAGGGAAAAACCAAATAACTCCAATATATAAATTAGCACGCATAAATTACAACAGTCACAACTTTTGTTTTATTACCAGTTTTATATCAGTCAATTAATTGTTCTGAGAACATGAAAACATATGAAAAATCCTGAATTAAACCTTTCAGATACTCTTCTGAGATAGCCTTCTCAATAGCATACTGCAGTAATTTTTTGGTTTTCCAATTTAAGAGATATTGATGCAGTTAGACTTACAGACCTGATGCAGTTCAACTCTATCTATCCAGATAATTGTCAATCAAACTGAAATGCAAAAAATTAAGAAAGCCGAGTTTTTCTTATTAACCAGCACACTACTCACAATAGGGAGGAATTCCGTATGGTTGTCCGGGCGGTGGATACGCAGTGTAAGCAGCAGTTTGCTGGATGCCTGCACTGTACTGAGTCTGTCCATAAGTAGCCATTGTTGCAAAGGATGGAACTGTTACTATATGGGGATAATGTCTAAACAAGAAACGAAGAAAAAAAGTTGATCACTTTTGGCAATGATTATGAAATCATATGAACCATTAATGCATTTATTGGAAAGGAAAAACAGCTTTTCCTCCCTCAAATAATTCATCTTTAAAATGGAAGCATTTATATTCTCTGTAAAAATAGTCATGAAAAGTTAAGAGGTTTTTTCCCCCTTTAAACTAATTTTCTGTTTGGGAAAGGGTGATATTTTAAATTCATGGTCACCTTTCCTCTGGGTAAACATTTTATATTTGGTATTATACTAGTAATTGTATTACAATCCTGAAATTGTCAGATCCATATTTTGCACTGTAGTTTCAGGCCAATCTCAGAGGCAGCCCTATTACAATCCATTGTAGCAATTCAGCTTTCCAATTTTAGAAAGTATTGTGATTGGAATATCAGTCAAAACTGTCCAAAAGGCACTCTGAGCCACAAAGGCCATACTAGTGAAGGTTACAGGATTACCACAGAGTATTAGTAATATTTTGTTCTTGTCTGACAGTGCTTTGGTCTAATAGTCATTACCACAGGTGAGTAGAATTCTATCAAAAACAAAGACACATAAAGCTGTATATAGGAGAAAAAATGCATGCCATAAGGAAGCTGATGGTAATGTCCTTCATACTCTGAATGATTTCATGCAGCAATTTCTGATTTTGAACAGAAGATGGAATTTATGTATGCTATTATGTATGCTAAAGTCAAAGCACACTGAATTGCCTTCTAAAAACACCCAATTACAGAATGGAACTCCTACAAAGCAATTGTGTCATGACCTATGCAAAAAAGACAACTGGTTCAATTATATCAAAGCTACTGATAGGTCAAATAAAATCAGCAAGATAGCAACACTCCTTTACTTCTCTTGCAGAGCAGTCAACTCTGCTACAACTAGCTCTGATCCTTGACTGAAATGGATTCAGAAAAATCAGTTTCTTTCAAAGAGCATAGATTTGGTCAGTCACTAAATGCTCAAAACTTAACACTAACTTAAGCTTGTAAATGTAGATGGCCAAACCAATTGTGACAATACTAATGCCTCCTTTAAGAAAGTTTGTACCAACTCCTCTCATAAAAATGATTAGGGGCAACAACATTTGTATGACTAATCTATGAAACCTTGAATTGAAACTTGGGTACATTTAATTCAATAATAAAATAAGTTTGCTAAATAATCTGAATTTATTTAAACCCATGGTAGATGACATCATATTCTGTACTTATGTACTCTTCTACAACCTGGTGCCTATTATATATGCCAGACTAGAAATTCCCCCTAATTTCCACCATACATAATCAAACTACAATGAGACTAAAAATTATGGGGATTTTTAGCCCAACATATTGAACATTCAGCAGATAAAGGAAGACCCCCTATCACTGAAGGCAATATGCTTCTTGTGTGATAACATTTGCTGTTATATGTGAACATTACCAAAATAATAATTTGCTTTCATAAGACCTCTTTCTCTCTGTGTATGTGTGTGTATCTATTTATGCTCATACTGATTAGTAACAATTTATCATTTCTACTCAGAATTAATCTCAGAGAAGTCAGAGGAAATGTGTTAAGAAAATGTAATTCATTATCACAGTGGAATATTTCTATAACTGGCTGACAGTCTCTAAAAACAAATGTTTGATTCTGTCAGCAATCATTCAATATAACTCTCTTACTTGGTAGTGTAGAGATGAAAAGAATGCTGAGGTGAAGATTTCCGGTTGCCTGTAAAACAAAATTTGCACAGTTAACGCCATCAAATGTATTAATGCTAGTGAAACAATAATCTGTCCATTGCTTGCCAAGATCTTTGAATAATTGCAGTACAAGAATAATAATCACATTCATAATTGTTCTCAGGATTATGGGCCATGTTAATATAACATATCTGAACCCAACTAAAGAAAGTATCCATACTTAAATGAGAGACAATGGATAAGTGCGCTGTTCTTTGAAGGGGACATATTAATGGCCAACATTAAGTTACTTAGATAAGTCATTTAGTAAAATGAAGAAACAAAGTCATATCTCACAAGGGCCTGAAAGTATCCATCTACGGCCTACAAGAGTCTAGCAGGACAAAATTGAGATCCATTAGCAAATACACTGACCAATTCTTAGGAAATTATTCAACATCTTTGTTTTTGGCATTTTGAACTTAACCATTCAGAAAACCAAACAATTGGGATATATTGTTGTAAGATAAAATGGATGATTAGGTGTTTAATCATTTGTTTATAGTTATAGTTAAAACTTAGGTAGTTTGAATTCAATTTGAAGAAACCTTATGGTCACCAACAGACAAAGCACTCATGTATTCTACCAACATGATCAAGACAGTATCAAGTGACCCTTTGCCTTACACACCATATACAGTACTTTTTATTGCTACATAAAGAAGATTCATCATGCATAAATCTACATTCATTTTCTGGGTACCATAGAAGATGACACTCCTGTTGGAATGATCTAATTTTCCCCTCAGGCACAAATAGGATAGGACAGTATCATTGTCATCATTCTGCAATCTGCATATATGGGTTATGTTTTGTCATAAAGCAAGACGGGTCTCTCAGAAAGCTGTAAATTGTTGGGAACAGCTTCAATACGTATTCATAATAGTGAAGCACACTGTGACCAAATAGGGCTCCATAGCTTTCAACCACTGTCAAAATAATCCCAAACATAAAAAACAGGGGAAAAAACAAAACCAAAGTTGCCTTCTCTCATTTTTTGTGTTTCCCAAACAAAACAAACTCTCCAGCTGTCTTAAGTGAAGACATGTTTAAAAATGCGTTGCTAACAATTTCTAAAATGACACAAAACAATAAGACAACCATTTAAGCTTTTAAATCATTGGAAGTAGGGCTTTAATGTTCTCAGCCATCTCACATCTCAATCAAAAATTTTCTTTGCAAATAATTCTGGTAACTGTAAATCTGTATCTAAAAAAATACAAAAATTCTGCTTTTGATTAAGAACAATGATGATGATGATGATGATGATGATGATGATGATGATGCTTTTTGTTTTTTCGCAAGGTCAACTCAAAACTAGCGATTTAAGTCTCAAGACTATTTTCACTGGCAAAGCACAATGTATAATTTCCATTTGCCAGTCTGATTGCGGATATTCATTCTTGAAAAACCCCTCGTTGATCAATTATATGTTTTGCAATGTAAAAATAATTCTCTCTCAGATTATTACATCACTCTGAGTTTGTTTCACTTTTCTTGTGTCTTATTACCTTTCTTTTCAAGGCAGAGGATAGTTGAAATAAATTGGTGAGTGCTTTGCCAAAGCAGCAACAAAAGCAAAACATAAAGAGAGCTGGATTTCTAGGCAACTTGTAGCTCTACTATAGTACAGTCATGTTCTCAACTGGATTTTTAAATTGGGATGTTTACTTTCCTCAAAATGCTAATTAAGTAATTAACTTATAATGGATATTCCATTTACAGTAGCCTTCCCTTTACAAGCTGCTTTTTTTTGCAAATGTTAAATTAATAAGAATGTGCTTAATATGGTAAATTAGCATTTGGACATATTTAACGCTGATACAAAGAATCTCATTAACATGGACAGTTTTCTACTTTCTCCAGATATTTCCTTTTAATTATTCCAACATTTAATATTTGTTACTGGATTCTGTTTTAACTATACCAATCTCTTTCTTTTAACCCAGGGACCACAGCTTCAACCAATTATTTTTTAAGGTTCCTTTTTGCTCTAAATTACCTTCCCCAGCAAATACCTGTTTTATAAGTACTGGGATGAAAGCTTGTATTCTCTCACTAGCTAAATTTGAACATATTGATGTTTCCTTTTTTAAAAAGGAAACAAAATAAAAATAACTGAACAGTTCTTTGGAATTTCAAATTTTCAAATATTATTTTAAACCTACTGATTTTTTTTTAAAAAGGTCACTTGTAATAGATGCTAGTTATGAAAGTTTAGCTTACTGTTTTTTCATTTCAATAATATTATCTCACTGATGGTACAAATATTTTTTTCTCTAAGCTACCTTTCTTTTTGATGCCATAACAAGGTAACTCTAACTTCTATTTCTCTTTATAAGCCCAAGGGATTGAAATAGATTGAAAAATCAACCTGGAAGCTAGATGCCTAGTTCATCTGGAAATATTTACTTCCCATTTGATTCAGTGAGATTTACTTATGCAAAGCAGCAATCCAGGCCATCCTGTCAGTATTAAAAGTACACCTATCTATCTATGATCCAGGATTTCCAATTAATGGCTGACTGGTGCACAATTATGGAAATTGAATAAGGGTACAATTGTAGTCTCATCTGGTAAAATAGCCCTGGACTTTCTTTTGGGGGGAAGGACAGGACGCATTACTGTAGAAGTCATGACAGCAATTTAAAAGGCAATGTCTGCTCAAAATTATTCATATTCTCAAACCTACAAGAAAGATTGTGATCCAGGGTTTCTGTCAAATATATTATGGTTGCAGGATTAGACCTATTTGCACGCCAAGAGTTAATCATTCTACTTAATAAGCAAGGGGCTTCTGTCATCTCCCTTTTAATAGGCAGATAGCTGGACTTTTAATTCCAGCAAACAATAGCTAGGACTGTACTAGCAAAAACTAGTCCAGCCACATCGTTTGCCAATAATTTGAAAAACAGATTTAACATTCCATCTTCTTTTCCTACCCCCATTATTTTTTCATACTGTCCAAGTGAAGAGAGAAAATGGGAACTGGGATAAGTAAGGCAGATAAATTTCCATTGCCTAACCTCAAATGCCAAAAGAATGTGTCTTAATACCTGCCAAGCATGAAACTTCAGACCGCAGTTTGGAAGGAAGGTTGTGTGCATGTGTGTGTCTGTGCCTGTGAGTGTGAAAGAAAGAGAATGAAAAGTAATTATAACACTGTCAGCTTTGGATTCCTGATCTTTCAAAAAACCACATTTGTACGAGTAGCATCAGCATATCCTGCAATAGGCAGGAATGATTCAAAAGACCACTGTACCATCCTTTCCTTTGTCCATATCACCTCTAAATTATGCACGACCAAAACCAGTGATATTGTACAAGAGATCATTTCCTAATCGGTTTCTTTGAAGGTGATGGAAGAACTGAAATCCAAACACACTCAACATTTTAGAAAATTCGCATGTGTGGGATATATTGAAGCAAATGAACTGGCAGGGTGAAGTGTACTTATGGATTTACCTGCAAATGTATAACAGTCAAATTTGATTATGTATACTCATACTCTAAATGCAGAAACCTTCAGCAAGAGAACTGAAACTGGAGGAACTTGGAATAATGTTTAAGCCATTCCCTGAAGCTTCCCCAAATATAAATTAGGGACAATATTTAAAGCATGGAAGACTGGAAATTAAAGTACCATTCTTTTTAGAGACTGCTGGAGCATACAAAGCCCAAGGCCAAAAACAGAGAAACCAACAATAAATGCATTCTTAAAATCTGCTACTTTTTTAACATCAGATAATAACTAAAATAACCTTTGAGCTAATGTTGACATTAGAAATGCAAAGCAATACTATGAGAGGCTTTCAATTACTCATAGCAGGCATATTAAATCTCGTTATTTTTACATTTAAATAAAAATATTTCCTCAGACATTTTTCTACTTTGTCCTTTAACCAGTCTAAATCAGCAAGCAAATAAAAGCCATATTTGAACTCCTCTTTGATCTAGTGGTTTCAATTCTGACCAGCTATATCTTGGCTTTATCTAGAGCTTCTTACCCAATGGTCTATAAGATTAGAAAAGCTGAAAGTAGGAGCTGGTCTTGGAAAAATGAAGACTTTGCACAATCAAAAAGTAGAGCATCTTCTATACCTCCTTCATCCAGAAGAGAACCACAATCAGGAACAATCCACAGAAATGGTAAACCTGGTTTTCTTCCCATTTCAAAGAAAAAGATTGATACAAACCTAGGCCATATGCTTGTTCATTCTGCCTTTTACAACTCTATTTATGCACTCACAGCTAGGCATCTGAAGTTGAAGCAGAATTGTCAACTTACCTTCTATGTCATCTGGAACTGTAGCATAAGTGTTAGAAAGGTTAAGCTTCAGAATGTCAGGATATTCTTTATTTACAGTCAAGCTGGGTGGTGTCACTAGATCTAGCATTTCCTTATACCTGGAGGAAAGCAAAAGGGGGGGGAGCCCAGATAATTTATTCAATAATTATGCACGCTTGCTAATGACTCCACTTTTTTCCCTAGGAATACAAATATTAAAGCTGATTACTTAAACCCAGCCTTCATATAAATTCTACATAAACAACATTCACGAAAAAAAAAGTTTTTGTCAAAGGGAAAATGCTGAATTAAAAATCAAGCACCGACTTTCCTCGGAGATTACAACTATTTTGATTAAATATTTTCCCGTACATCCTGGATTTTGCCATCAGATGATTACATTTATGTATTGCTTAAATGCCACAAGGAGTAAGGCATGAATTCTAGTATTACCATTACTTTCCAATGCATATGATTTTATCTAGAGAAGACTGCAAGTCACCATCTGATTTTAAAGAGGAAAGCTCTTAACAGCATTGCTCTTATGGAGGTTTTAAAGAGAGGACACCATTAAATGGGAAAATCCAGGTTAACATGCTCAGTCAATTTATTTCAGAAATGAATATGAGTAAAGCAGGATTCATTTTTTGTAGAATTGGGTTTAAACAAATAGACCCGTGTTTGTCAACCTTGGCAGCTTTAAGATGGGTGGACTTTAGTACTTGCTGGGGAATTCTGGAAGTTGAAGTCCACTCATCTTAAAGTTTCCAAGGTTGAGAAATACTGTACCAGAGTCTCCCTTATAAAAATCTTTCTGTGATTAGGACATTTAATGTCAAGCCAATTAGACACCATTTCTAATGTTACCTGGTTGGCTTTCATCGTAGTTTTCTCCAAAAATTAGCAAATCACAACATGCAACATTTTCAGGAATGGATCTGGACAAATTCCTGTGATAGCTAACACTGCAAGTAACTATGGTTTGTAAATTTGGAGACTCTGCTGCAATATTTAGTAAAATCAATAGTATTGCTGGGCTGATCTGAAAATAGCCCAAGCAGGTACAGGAGTCATTGAACTTCCTTGAAGGACACACCAATAAATGGAAAGTAACAGAAACTACCAGGAGGTAACATTGGAATCCACTTTTATAATTTTATCAAGAAAGATACAAGGAAGCTGTGGCTGTGTGATCACTAGTAGTCAATTTTTTTTACCCTTTTATTTTATTTTTATTTTTCATATTTCTATGCCACCCAACTCCCAGGGGACTATTTATGAATCTACAGTCATTTTAATTATTGAATTAGTCTATTCATCTATTGTTGCCTAGTTACTATTCTATTCTATTCTATTCTATTATTCTATTCTGTTCTGTTCTGTTCTGTTCTGTTCTGTTCTGTTCTATAGTTGCCTACTCTCATTTTAGTCAGTATTAGAGAAAAAGAAGGGTTCTTTAAATTCAATCCATCAACTCCCCCCCTACCGCCATCTTAACAAATTATGCTTCTTTATCATGACATTCATAATTTTCTTACAAGGACAAGCAGATTTTAATGATTTTTTTTCTTCCATTGAATTATGTCTGATTCTCAGAACCTGCCTGAACAACTCCCTACAATTTTCTCAGCAAGAGTTTTTTCAAAAGTGGTTTGCCATTGCCTCCTTCCTATGGCCGAGCAAAAGTGGGTGGCCCAAGGTCATTCAGATGGCTTTGTGCCTAAGGCAGAACTAGAATTTACATCTCCAATTTTCTAGTCTGATGCTTTAACCACTAGACCAAACTGGCTCTCAGATCTTAAAAAGTACATATTGATATTTGAGTTTTTCAAATATGTCAGGTTTTGCTGATTATTCAAGTTTTTAAAAACTCTAATAGTTCTAAAGGACTCATAGTTCCCTAGAAATTTGATTAACACCTCTGCAATTAAGTAAGAAACAAAGGAATTACTGAGAACAACATGTTTCCTACAAAGTCATTTGAAAAAAAATCAGCTCAGGTTTGAGCACTAAAGATGCTTATACTGTGGTACAAAATCAGTATGCATTCCTCCCTTTTACCATCCACATAATTGAACATCAAGGAAGTCACTCATGCAAAGACCAAATTATACAGAAAAAAATCTCTACAGACAACAGCATACTGCTAAAGTAATTAAGCTGCATCCCACTCAGGCTATATCTGCAGAATAAAGGACCAATATGGAATAGCAGACAGAGAACAAGAAGTTGGTCATATCATGGGATAGGGGCAAATTTCTCCTCTCGCTTGCACCATTACACTTCACACTGAAATTGCCCTGGCCTTTTCTAATATGAGAGACAAATTAATAATTTCTTTCTTATCCATTTTTCTTCTCTTTAATACTGCTGAGATAAATTTATGATGAAACGGAAAGAAGACTATATATACTAGCTTGAGAATCTTGTTCTCTCCAGACTCATAAATCTCAAAAACATATACTGCATCTTCTATTAACTACCTACTCAACCACAATGAAAAGCACCACTCTGCATGTTGGAAGAGATATTTCATGTTTTTAGAAAGAGATCCCAAATTCAACACAAGCTACATAAGCAACTTCAGATGAAGCAACTATCTGTTTCTTAACGAGACTCCTGCAGCAATTCTGCCCATCACAAAATTAATGCATTTTTTGTGGATCTCTTTACTGTGCATTGTTGGTTTCACAAGTGTCCACTGCAGTCATACAGATATACCCAATTTGAGCAGTACAAGAAAATATGTATTCTCCTCCCCCCACACCATACCCCATTCCATCTAATGTTCTGTTTTACAGCTGTACGGAGCAGATTGCACCATTTGTTAGACCTGTCGTCACCCTAGCTCCCCTGGGGCTGCAACATTAAGGCAAAAGCATGACTGTGCTTTTAGAAGAGTACTCCCCAGCAGTGCAAGGGAGCAGAATTTAGGAGCTGACAGCTGGGAAGTGGGAAGGGGAGGAGAGCAACTTCAAAAGGTTCCTACTGCTGCTAATGGATTAAAAGCATATGGAAGGTTCCAAGTAGGGCCTGAACCAGCTCACCTTTTGATTTACCCTTGTGGGCTTTTGTTCAGCTACCTAAGCTGCAGATGACTACCTAGCCTCTGAGATAAAGATACAGCATTCAACAGTCGAAAGGTAACAGATGGCATGGCAATGACCATAGGGAATGATGAGGGGGAGACCAAATGAAAGTCACTGAGGTTACAGTCACTGACTTAAGGGATGGACAATATGAGGGTGGGTGGCTCACCTAAATATAGAAGGAAGCCTCTGCTTTCTAATATATGTAATAGGAGATGTATAAGTTGTAGCATATGGCTTGATCCGTAATGGACACAGTGCGCCTTTTTGCCATGAAAGCAGGTTAAATAGTCCTGCACTAACAGACACAGTCAGGAAACCATCCTTGGAGGGACTCTGCAAGCATAGTTAATATTGAACTAGAACGGGTCTGCAAACTGTGGCTCTGGAGCCACATGTGGCTCTTTTAGCCCTCTGCTGCAGCTCCCTGTTGGCTGATCCCACCA
>JANHFR010005933.1:246249-263154 GCA_032468015.1 Mimophis mahfalensis
TAATTTTTTCTATTACTGCATATGGGCCTCATCTCCATTGGTGTAACAATGGGTCTTTCTGTCAGGGTTTGGGTTTCTTTCTTTTTTATATTTAGCACTAATCTATTCCTCCTTGAACTGACATCAACTGGATTTCAGTCATCTGCTTCTACTTGCTCAATCCAGGTTTTTAAAAACCCAGCTTTACTTTTAGGCAATAAACCATTTTATTCCTTCAATTGTGTGAACGGAATTAACATTTGCAGATTAGCAGATGATCAAAAGAAACATTGCATTGTTCCAAGTCCTCATTTAGCATGTTGGCATACCTAGTTTACTCATTAGGGAGGTCAGCCTTCACATACAGGCCACTAGGCAAAGGGTATTTAGCAAGATTTAAGTGAACTGGCATGGGCAGAGAGCAGCTGCCTAAGGAGAACCTAAAACTCATCCCAGGCTTTTGTTCACAATGTTGGTCCTATAGCTTTGGCGATAGGCTTGGCTTAGACTTTGCAAATGGTAGCCCACATGAACATATCTGAAATGTATTTTCACCACAGGACACCCGTAATAAGGTAAGCATACCTACCTCTAATATATTAGAAAGCCAAAGATATATCCCAAAGACTCAGCCTTCCATCCTTCCAAGGTCAGTAAAAAGGGGACCCAGATTGTTGGGGGCAATATGCTGACTCTGTAAACCACTTAGAGAGGGCTGTAAAGCACTGTAAAGCAGTATATAAGTCCAAGATCTACTGCTATGTAACAACATATTTTCTGGCACAACCTTTGTAAAATTACTCCTTTGTCAAACTCTCAGTCTCTTTGGCCTTTAAAAAGTGCTGTTCCATCATGTTTATTCTTCCAGAAATTTCATCTAATTAATCAGTGGAATAGGTTGCTTCCGGGAATTATGAATGCTTCATCTCTTGAGGATTTTAAGAAGACATTGGTCAGCCATTTGCTTGGACTGGTCTAGGGTCTTCTTCTTGAAGAGGAGTTGGACTATGTGACTTCCAAGGTCCCTTCCAATTCTTACTCTGTTATCTGTAATCATTTTATTAGCTAATACTCCTGCAACCTCACTACCCTGATTTCTACCACTGCTTTTATTGTATATATTCAGTATTTTCAACTTACTTGATGATATTTTATTGCATATAGATCTGTGTTGGAGGTCTCTATAGGACCAATACAATAGTGTTGGCTATGGAAGTGTAGATAACACTTGTATGATTGACATTTTTTTTCTAGATTAGGTTTCTAGGGTATCAAATCAATACAAGAACTATGGAGGTGCAGTGGTTAGAATGCAGTACTCTAAGCTATTTGTGCTGACTGCCGGCTGCCAGTAGTTCGATTCTCACCAGCTCAAGATTGATTTAGCCTTCCATCCTTCTGAGGTTGATAAATGAGGACCCCAATTATTGGGGGGCAATAGGCTGACTTCTGTAAACCACTTAGAGAGGGCTGTAAAACACTACAAAAATGTTTTAAAAGTATATTCAGGGCATGATCCAGCCATGTTTATTTTTTTCTCTCTGTATGATAAAGTGATATTGTTTTTATTAAGTATTTTTTCCTATAGGTACTGTACTTTAATTTAAAAAGATAAAGAAAGGTTGCCCCTTGGAACCACACGGCTCTCCACTGATAGGCAGTGGAAAGTCGTACAGGAAAAGAGAAAATATGATGTCTGTGAAGGCTTCTTTCATCCAACGGGCTGCACTTTAAAGCACTGGATTAAAATAATTGTACAGTAATCCTTCATAACAGGCTGCTTATGTCTACAGTTGTTCACGCTGTAACTTTGCCTTTCTTCTTCAATTACATATCTGAAGTGGCAGCTCTTGGCAGGTATGTGCTGAGGATTTAAAAACAGGTTGGTACACCAAACCTTAACCACTTCGCAAAAAGGCTGCTAAGTGCAAGGAGAGGTAACTAATCCAGGCTCAGAGATCAGAAAGATATGGAAGGAGAGAGAGTGCATGGCAGCTTCCAGTTTCATTAATTGGTGCTGAGTATCTTCGCCTGAATGCCTTTGTGGGACTCCGGGAGACCATAAGATAGAACGGTGCTGTTGTGATTTCAAACAAAAAGCACACCAGAGTTCTCCCAAAGATTGTCAAGGAAATACCATCTCTATTCTTGTATATTTCCCTGTAAGAGTCATAGAGGTCCAAAGAAGATGGTGTTGTGTTGACGTATTACAAACATTGCCCTTTTTTCATGTGTGTGATGATATCACATACACATAGGAAGAGGTTGGAACCATCATTGCAATTTTATTTAGTTATTTTGATGAAATTGCTGGATCCGGTGGACATGCCTGTACTCCATCTGTTAGTCAGAAACCAAAGTATAAAAAAAGTGAACAAAATATCAGTATCAGCTTTAAATTCCAGTGTGCACATTTTCATACACCCCCCTGCCTCTCTTTAAATATCAGATGAAACTTGTACACGAGGTACACATGTGTGAAAATATTCAGCAGTCTTAAGATCTATTCATTCATATTACAATATGTGAGATGAGTCATGTATCTGCCAACCTGGCTCGCTTTTTATTTTCTCCTGTAAAAAAGAAACAAAAAGAAAAGTAAGCCCTGGTGGCTGTTCTTCTTAAAAGAAAACTCTGTCTGAAGGACATTCTAGATGCTGAGGAGAGAAATATATACAGTCAAGTGTCACACAGGAAAAGGATTAAGCTCACAAAATCCCAACATACTCATGAATTGGCCGGATGGTTCATTTCTCATGTAGAAATGCCATTGTTCCTCATGCACGTTTATGGGTAATATTTGTGGTACAAATTAGGTATGTGTGTGCATGCTTGAGAGGAAGAAGACAAACAGATGTGGCTGGATTTTATTTTTTAAAGCTGTTAACCAAAATGTAAAACAACAAGGTTGGGACAAATTTTTATTGCTCTATTATAGTATGAAGGTTTGGAAGAAATAATCTAGAAATTGATGCTAACTAGGTAGATGTAGGTGCAAAAATTATTGCTGTCATTTAAACAGAAGCATGATATCTTTCTTGGCAAAGGTGAAACTTACCAAATGTCTTGTGTTTCTGCTTAGTCTGCAGTCAAATTGCAGTTCATGAATGGGAAATCTCAAGGTCCAAATTCTATTGTGTTTTTACCTTTACAATGGCTTAGATTAAATAATTTACATATTCAGTTACAAAAACGCCCTCTGTAAGCACTCATGACAGAAGCACGAAGGTGCTTCCTGGATGAAAGGATTAGCCAGTGACATCACTGTTGCCATGGGGATGGCCAGGAAGAGGGGTCCTATCAAATCCCTTGCAGGACCTGGAGGGAAGGACGAGAGCTCAACCCCGTCCCACACAGCTTCAGGTCTCAAATGCAGGCTTGCTAACCTCCTCCCCAGCATCCCGACCATTTGAGCCACCGTGCTCCTCAACCAAAGAGGACACTGTCATTACTTCAACGTGTGCTGAACTCTTCCCTTTCATTTCTGAACTGATTCCCACAATGAATTTTATAATGTCCTCTCATGGTTTCTGTATTATTATTACTTCTTACAAGATTGATCTAATTATAAATATTATGTAGCCTTCCTCAACTTGGTGCCTTTAAGATGTGTTGGGGGACTACAATTACCAGAATCCCCTGCCTTTCTGGTTTCCTATCTGAGTTCAAATCAGTCTGCCTTTGCTTAGCTTCTGATCCTCAAAACATTTGTAGGCCCAAAACATACAGAGACCAGGTCACATTAAACATACATAAACATTGAGTTGAATTCAGTGAGTCAGTGAAAAGAAATGACTAAGCACTGCATTAGTTTGCTTTTTACTGTCATCAAATTCAGAATATTTGTAGCTCAAAATGCACGTTAGCTATTAAAACTCAGTATAAGGAGAGAGTAAAGAGTAATTTGAGAGGAAGATTCTATAGCTATTGTTAACATTGATGCTTTCCTTCAGATTTGCCTTCCCCCTGCAATTTTAACAGAACACCCAACAGATCTCTGCATTTTTAAAAAATCACCAAGTGATGAATATGCTCTCTTTTCCTTCATACAGCTTACAGATAGGTTCATAAAGCTAAGATATTGTTCTTGGGCTGGCTTGAAAGAAAATCAATATACAGCCAATATCAGGATATGTTTAATATGCAGCTATCAGTGGTCAAATTGGTATTGTTGCTCTAGAAACTCCTGAGAGAACATTCTTTCTGGTTAACGTTTGCCAAGAGTTTGTAGAGAATACATATCATACGCAAGTCCATACTGATTCCTTTGCAGGTCGATAGATCAGCAAATTTCTCTTCCAGCTTGATCTTAATGTCCTTCAGAGTGACTACTTTTAAGGAGTTTAGTTCCCAAGGTTTTGCCTACAGGCACCTCTCTGAGTTCACAAGACTCCTCCTTGTTTTACCTGATTTTATTTTTTCTTAAGGAATTAAAAAAGGGAAACAATTATGTTGCAGCACAGTGATAGCATCAAGGGCAACCTTTACTATCAAGAATGCTTCTGCGCCCTATCCTATGAACCATGGTGGTGCAGTGGTTAGAACGCAGTACTGCAGGCCATTTCTGCTGACTGCTGGCTGCCTGCAATTTGGCAGTTGAAATCTCACCAGGCTCAAGGTTGATTCAGCCTTCCATCCTTCCGAGGTCGGTAAAATAAGGACCCAGATTGTTGGGGATTGAGGACCCAATATGCTGACTCTATACACTGCTTAGAGGGGGCTGTAAAGCACTGTTCTGGGTTTGATAGTTTATCAGGACTTTCCCAGTCTCCAAATTTTAAGGAATGTTGTAGAGAAGATGGTAGGGAATCAGCATCAGAGTATACTTGAGGTAACATATTATCTAGATCCATTCTGTCTAGCTACTGCCAGTCAGTAGAGATTATGGTGTTTCCCAATATGACTGGGGAATGAGGTCCCTACATCTGAACATTGCCAATGTTGGGAAACATTGGACTAACATTACCAAAAAGCTGTTTCTGATGTGTTCTGTAATTTTTGGCTGGTTATGCAAAGAACTGCACTCCTGAGAATTGAAGAGTATTAATCTGGGGAAGGTGGATGAATTATGTTTTAAAATTTTGATGCATGTTGCAAATAGTAAAATGGAAAGTCATATAAACATAACCTTGCCATTCAATACCACTTTCAAACTTAATTTAGTCTACAAACTAAATTATAATCAAGTATATATATATTATGTAAATGTATAAATTATAATTAAGTAATTTAAGCACAATTAAAGTTTGTCTCACCAGTAGCCATGCCTGATAGACTTGTGGAAGTCTAGCAGCATTTAGAAACTTACAGATTCTCTATCACTGATATCTTATGGAATTGAATTATTTACATATAGTGCTACCCAATGCAATAAATTCAAGTATTGCAAAATTTCATAAGCCTTTGAAAGAAGACTTCCTTTCAAAGCTGCACTCTTTTGAAAGAAAGCTGTTTCACTTAAAACCACTGAAATAAATCAGATGAGTGTTACAATATTGTTATGAAAAGAACTAAAGTTTGTTGCACTTCAGCAACAGGGCATGCAATACATGGTATTTTAAAAACATGTTTTAAAAATCTGGAGTGCAGCTTCTCAAAGAGGCCTGCAAAAGACATTACCAACTGTGCTTTTAAAAATAATTGCTTCAATTTAGCCATTAATTTCATTCTATTGGTTTTATAGTTGCCTTCCCCTCCCCCTTTACTCAACAGGGCTACTTGCAGTGAGCCAGATTGTAAATATAATACAGGTCATGAAGTAGTGACTATATTACAAGTAGCAGGTTACACTTCAAAACACTTGGTTCACAGAGCAAAAGGCCATTCATCATTTTTATTATTCTAAAGGACTGGAAACTCTTTAGAAGCTTTGCCTAAGAAACAGTGTCAATTCTGAACAGCTGCACATAGTTTCTGCTTGCATTATCTTCGCTTTAAAAACAGAGCGCCAAATTGCAGTAAATTGTCTGACTATTGTAGAAGTTTGTTTTTTTTAATGGGAAATCCATTTCTCACGAAACTTTTTTTATAACAAAGACTTTGTAAATGATTCTTGGTGAACTCAACATGATTGATTGGCACAAAATGAGCAGCCTGAGGGTTTAGAAGCATGAGACTTCAGCCCTACAGGGCATCTGGGAGGGGTGGGATGTGCCCCCCCAAAAAGTCAAGAGAGCATCTCCATCCATGCAGTGAAAGTTTTCTAGTTCCCTAAATCTCTTTTCTTACATTTCCTGGAACATGCAACTACAATTGCAGAAAAATCATGATTTCCCACCATATCAAAACTAGAAATATAGACGCTATAAATGCCAAAATGGGCTTAACATCAATACAGATCTGCCCATTTTATATTATTGTCTCACACATTGCAGGACTAACATTTCCTAAATTTTTAAAATGATTCCTGATCTCCAAAAGGTATGGGACTTCATCCTTGGCTTAATATGTTGCCAACAGTGTTGTGGGTAAGTACTGGTCACAAACTGAAAAACTGATTAATATGTGATGGAGTGGTTTTTTAACTGTTTTTGTTTGAGTTCTGATTCATTCCTGAAGTGCGAGGTACCCCTCCTCTCAGTTAAATTAATTATGCTCTTGTTCAGTCCTTCGGGAGAAGGGCGGTATATAAGTTTAACAAACAAACAAACAAACAAATAAATAAATAAATTTACAAAACATAATTGTGAGATGAATGTTGCCCCAATTAATCCACATTCAAAATATGTGATTTGGTGGGGTGAATTGCCTCATACTCTGTCATACTTACAGAAGTTAATCTTTCGTTTTAGAAAGGTTGCTCAGGTTACTGAAGCTATAAAAGTGTAATAACTCTTCGTTTGTTTCAATCCATGTAAGACCCTTGGGCTGGAGGTTCTCTATTTTTGCCCAATGAGGTCTGCCTTTGCCATCATCACCCTTTCCTTTTAGGAAAATTAAGAGAGCAAAAACCTTGTAAGTAGTTGATAGCATGAAAACCAGACCCACAGGTGTACAGACCAAGCTAACTTCTTTATTATGTTCTGCCTTTAATACAAGAATATCCCCAGTCTAACAGCCTACTCTTGGAAACAATTAGATAAGGCTACAAGGAACTTGGTGGGGAGGAGGTAAGTTCTATTCCTTTTGGAGTAGTGTAGTGACTCCAGACTAATTCTTTGCTTAATTCCTCCTCCCTGCCAGCCTGCATACTGTGGTCAAGCTGGCTGGAACTTGCGGTCCCATCAGATTTAGAAGGTACTAGGTTGGGAAGACAACTCTAGTAGCTGAGAGCACAATAATTATTTCCTAGCTTTTCATAGCCATGAATAGCTCATGCAAAGTATACTAGTTGAATTGACCCAGAAGCTCTGAATGTAGAGTTAGTTGACCTTATCAATACTCCATTTACAACCCAATCCTTATTTTGTGTAAATAGTCGCATAACATAAAATGTAAGAGGAGTTGTAATCCAGTTTTAGCCATCGCTACATGATTTTCAAGAATCCATTCAAAATCAGATGCATGTTTATAAATAAAATATTGGTTTCAGCTATAAGAAAACCAGAGAACACTCCATTCTCATTATTTGATACAGATCTTGAAAAATTCCATTAAGGATCAATGACTATAATTTGAGAAATGAGTCCAAACATGATAGGAGAAGGAAATGAGAAAACACTATGAAATCACATGGTTTGGGATACGTAAAAAGTATGTACACAGACAGCTGACCTGTTTTAAAACATTAGGATAGGGGATAGGGCATTTCAGTTTTTCCTTTCCTTTCAGGGTCTTCACTTTGGATACTTTTAATGAACTCTCCCCATCCTTCAAAATGCACTCATTCATTTCAATTCACACAATTCAGCCCAGACTCAACTCAGTGCAATTTACTACTGAGTAAAAGTCTAAAGGAGCTGGGAGCATAGTACTTACTGCAAAAGTCACCAATGACTTGACCAGAAAGCTTTGAGCTCAAATTCTAAGATACCCACAAAGTTCATGCGCAGGACAGAAACTGTCTTTTGGGACTGGGTTTACAATATGTTTTGTTTGTTTTCTTGGAAATCCAGAGTGTTTGTCAATGTGATGGAAAAAAACCAGATTTTCTGCAAAATCCTTTCCCCAAAGTCAACTCTGTTCTTGATCATTTTCCACCAAGGTGATGCAATTTCCCAGTCTGCTGTCCTCGTGTTGCTCCTGAGATGAACTTTACTCACATCTTGGTATTACTTGTTTTTGAAAAGCCTATTAAAGAAGGTATTGTTTTTGTTCCCCTGCAGACTTATCCATTGAAAGCACTGAAGCATGTTGAATACAGGCAAATAATTTGTCTCCCCAGGCTGTCTGTGTCATTATTAAAGTTTACAAGTTTGGAATCCTTAGCTGAGAGAGCAAATATCTTTCAAATATAAGGTAGGAAGACAATGGATTCTAGCTAATCCCATTCATTTGATGCTAATCATAGAGAATGTTTCTTGTTCTTTTCTTTCTCTTTCAGCCTCTTGGTCAGATTTCTGATTGTCAGTATAATTACATCTACATCAAGAACTTGATGTGTAATTTTATATCTCTTCTAGTTAGAGAAAAAAGTACTTTGCTTTCTTGTGTGAGATTTTAAGGCAGTATTTGTCACCAAGTGGACCGATCACGACTGGAATACCTTGAAATGGCAGAGGGAGAAAACTGATGTTTTAAATACCTGCAGATTGCAATAATGCTGCCAGGATGAATACCAATTCACCCTTTCTTCCTTCAACTATATTTATAGTAAAGGTAAAGGTAAAGGTTCCCCTCGCACATATGTGCTAGTCGTTCTCGTTGATATTTATATATCAACTCAATTGACAGATTTTTGGTGGTGCACAGTACAAAACAAAATGGGAATTAACCTCCCTAATTTGCATTAAAATGCCAGAGTTATCACAGTATCTTATTATGATCAAATATATATATTGTCAAAGAATAGTTCTAAAATTCCTTATCAAACATCAGAACAGCAAGAGCCAAGTTTATGTAGAGATCCAAGATGATACCCTTAGAGAAATGACTCAGAGGCAATGGTTGTTTAAACATGTTTTAAGCCGAGGAAGCAAAGAAAACAGAAGAAACCAAGACTAGGTAAAGGTAAAGGTTCCCCTCACACATATGTGCTAGTCGTATCCGACTCTAGGAGGTGGTGCTCATCTCCGTTTCAAAGCCGAAGAGCCAGTGCTGTCCAAAGATGTCTCCATGGTCATGTGGCCGGTATGACTAAATGCCGAAGGTGAACGGAATGCTGTTACCTTCCCACCAAAGGTGGTCCCTATTTTTCTACTTACATTTTTACATGCTTTCAAACTGCTAGGTTGGCAGAAGCTGGGACAAGAAATGGGAGCTCACTCCATTATGCAGCGCTCGGGATTCGAACCGCTGAACTTCCAACCTTTCTGATCGACAAGCTCAGTGTCTTAGCCACTGAGCCACTGCATCCTTAATAAACCAAGACTAATGCCTCCCTAATTGATTACAATATAACGGGTGGAGAAGGCACTCAGTCTTTCAAGATTCTGTTGAAAAATTGATAAAAACAATTGTATAGTTATGTATTGGGTATTAAATTGGAAGAAGAAGTGAAGGAGACAATGACAGAATGGGCAAGGAACTTTAGTTATACAACAGAACTAGATAAATGAAAGAAGCTTTGGGATAGAAACTATAAATTAACAATGTCAAGTGCATATAAAGAAAACCTGTATAAGATGTTTTATAGATGGCACTTGGCGCTGGCAAGGTTGGCAAGGAGGTTTTAAGATAAATCAGCTAAATGTTGGAAATGCCACCAGATACCTGGATCATATTATCATATGTGGTGGACATGCACAGAAGCCAAAAAATATTAGACAAAAATACATACATGGCTGGAAGAGATGATACAACAGCACATTGATTTAAAACCTGAAATATTCTTGTTGGGGATTCTACTTATAGTAAAGAGAATGTATATTTGATTATTCATGTATTAACTGCAGCTAGAATTGTATTTGCCCAAAACTGGAAAAATGATGAGATTCCTACTGAAGAGAAGATGATTAGGAAAATATTAGAATGTGCAGAAATGAATAGGTTAACATTTGAAATTAAAGAGAAGGAACAAATGGAATATTATATGATATGGGAATCAATCATTATCAATGGTTATAGAATAGATATGAAAGTCAGAAATAAAAGAAGACTAGTGAAATATAGAAAATACGTTAGTAGAATTAAATAAATTGAGGATTGTTATAATAATCAGATATATTATATATGTCAGTATTAAGTTAAGAATAGAAAATTAATATTAATGTAATGAAGATGGCTGTAAACTTTAATCGTTACTGAACAAGATATTTGTACCCAGATGGCACACTGTTTAATGGAAGATGGATTGTTTGTATTAAAGATAAAATAAAAATGTAATTAAAAGAAGATTCTGTTGCTCTAGCCAATTTCACTGGAATTCCAGTCAGATGTGTGGAATCTGTTTTCTGCCACAGCTACCTGAAAAGTTTGACAATGTACTTCTGAAGGTAATGTATTCCATAATGTAGAGGTAATTGTGGAAAAGGGCTACCTTCTGTCCAACATTTCTCTCACTTCTTGCTGAGTGGCATTTCTAGATGGTCCAGCACAGGATGTATACTGGTGGTCCCAGACTACAAAGTTTGCACATGAACAAGCTCTTCCTTACAGATTATTTGGCCCTTCTTTCCTGTAAGATGCTCATATATTAGATCTAGATGGAAGAGTATGGTGTATATTAGAAACTGGAAGACCCTCAGTCCTAGTTCTGCCTTAACCACAAAGCCAGCTGGGTGCCTTAGGCCAGTCACACTCTCAGTCCTAGGAAGGAAGTAATGGCAAACCACTTCCAAAAATGTTGCCAAGAAAACTGCAGGGATTTGTCCAATTGTCAGAAATCAACACTGAAACAAAGCCACAATATAATAAAATAATTCTCAGTCCTCAGCAGGCAGTGAATTTGTAAATGGTTTGTTACTGGACAACATTTCATTTTCAGTCTTTAAAAAAAACAACCTCCAACTCTTTTTCTTGGAAAGCTACAGTAAAGAAAATGGATCAATTTTATGGGGCAATTTTACAATGCAACTGATTGGGCTCATTAGTTTAAAACCCATTAGTACCGGTATGTATTTGTGAGATTTGTGAGTTAAATTTAATCCCTTTGGGGTTAGCTGACTATGTCAATTGACTCCTTTTGAGTGTTGTCTTAATACATTAAAGTCTGCACTGACTCAGTTAAGCATGTTTGTATGACAAACAACCAAAGCATTAGGTCACTTGATTCATTAAGTAGCTGCTGCTTCACCTCTGTCCTACCTACTTCAGGTTATATGTATCTCACCATCTTTTGGCAGATAAGAGCCTTATTTTTGTTATTCTGTTGTAACCTTATATCACTGCAGCTTCTGTTTCTGTTTGCAAGCATGGAGTTGCCACTGATTCTCATGAAGCTATATTAAATATTTCAGTAATAATAATGTGATCTCTTGGAGATAGTGATTTCTGGAACAAAATAATGCAATCTGCTTAGAAAATGCAAGATATAATGATTTATAGTTTACAGAAAACAAAACTAATGAAAATCTAACCAAACCACACGAGATGCCAGAAGATACAAGACAAGGTATTTGGCACTGTCCCTTCTGTTTATTTTAGTTCTTGAAATATTGAATAGTCATAAGACAGGACAAAAGAATTGGGCACATAATGATTAAAGAATCATGTAAGTTAAGAGCATTTGCAGATGACTTGGTGTTGGCCCTGGAAGACCCTTGAAGATCTTTAAAGGCAATTGAAATGAATGGGTAAATGAAAATAATTTGGTGCATTAGATGTAGGCTGAGCTGAGGAAGGGGTCAAACCTGTCATCAGTTTTGAGTCCCTATGCGTCCACAAGATATCCAGTCCACCTTCTTAACTCCTGCTCATTTCTTTTGACCGTTAGTAGGTCAGACTCTTATAGAGAGCTTAAGTTTGCAATAAGCCTTTATACTCATTTGAACTGCCTGAATCTCCTGATTTCTCCAACTCTTGACACTAGTAGGTTTTAAGATTAATAAACAGAAGACAAATATTTTTTAAAAGTATGAAATTACAAGATCAAACAGAATTGATGATCAAAACAGGTTTTAAGATTGAGAAGAAGGTCCTAGGTATCACATCACAAATTGGGAATATGTTATTTCAAAACAATTATGTTAAAACATGAAATGAAGCTACAAGATGGGAGAAAATACAATTGTGACTGTTGGGGAGTATTTCTGTATATACTTTACAAAATTTTACTTAGAATGTTATTTTTATTTTAAGCAATATCTGTTTTGACAACTGGTGTACCATTTAACAATGGCAGAAGCATATATCTAAATTTATATGGCAGGGGAAAAACCACAAGTTAAATATAAGGTATCACAAGATGTAGTATATCCTGCTAGGATATAAATGCTATGCTTCCAAGAAATGCTTCAAACAATATACTTAATTCACTAAAGCCATCAGAGCACATACAATCCCTGCATGAAACAGAAATTTATTCTCACAGGTACACTTTGTTTAACTCATTTGAAAAATATTTTCAACTTTTCTTTCCTACTGTGACCCATCATACCACTTGCAAATTGGATAACTTTTTTTTACAAGATGCACATAAAATCCACACCTCTGGTCATGCAAGAGAAATTGCTGAAAAGTGTTTGGCATTCTGGTTTTGACTTTCACTGTACAAAGCCATCAAGAGTGTTTTTCCAGAAATTTTGCACTAAGTTAATGTGCAGACCCCACAGAGAGTCACAAGACCATAACACATGTATTGGCAATGATGATTGTTTACCCTAATTATTTGCTCATCTCAGAACAAAACAATAAATTTATGTAATATCCAAGTTCTCAGTAAAAACTTTGAAGTACATTCTCATTTCCTTCTATGGTATCTTTTAATTTCTAAACTGACATTGAATAGAAATAGAACAATAGAAGCAATAGAAAACCAAAAGCATAAAAGCATAATAATAATTTGCTTTGTATATATAGATTTTCTTTGTACACCTCTAGAATTACTTGTTTGTGAGATAGGCAGCCATATAAATTTATTTTATTTTATTTTATTATTTCAATTTATATGCCGCCCTTCTCCCGAGGGACTCAGGGCAGCTTACAGTCCCTTTTAAAAAACATACAATATAAAATTTAAAAGTGGATTAAATAGAAATTTGGACTATACAAAACAGATTAAAACAAACATTGAAAATCCCCATTAAAATTAACAATTTATTCAGGCCAAGCCCTCCTGTTGGTATAACCAAGTTTTAAGGGCACGATGGAAGGCCCGTAATTCCGGGAGGACCCAGATTTTGGGACAGCTCATTCCAGAGGGCAGGGCCCGCCACAGAGAAGGCTCTCCCCCTGGGGTTCACCAGCTGAACTGTCTGGCTAATGGCACCCTGAGGAGGCCGACTCTGTGGGAGCGAACTGGGCAGTGGGAGGCTATCGGTGGCAGCAGGTGGTCTCGTAAATAATCTGGTCCTAAGCCATGGAGCACTTTAAAGATCATAACCAGCACCTTAAATGTGACAAATAAATAATTCTGATGAATAAATAAAAGATATTTGCTCCTTACTCCATGTTGCAAATTACTGTGATAACTGTGAACTATATGGTTGATTGGCTATCTATTATGAATTGGGCGGAGTCCTTTCAAAATGATTCTGGTACAAGATGTGCTGTGCACATAGGGGAATATGTTTTGGTAAAAGAGCATATGCTTGTGTATTTTTAGCAACAACAACATGACTGCTGAAAACATGGAGAAAGATAATGCAATATAATTCATTTCATTGCCTCAAAAGGAAAATACTGGATTGTTTTGCAGCTTCAAAAAAGAGCAACTTCTCTTGGTTGCTGTGTTGAGGTCCTCTCATAGGAATGTGTGCTAGTTGCTCCTGAGACAAGCAGAAATGGCTTTCAGTCAGGGCATCCAGGGGAAGAGGGTCAAAAAAGTTGAGAGTGGCCACAGCCACATGACCAAACTCCCACCTTTTTTACATTTATAGTGCAGGATACCCATAAAAGGAAGGCAAGGTTTCAATCACATGTCACAGTTGCCATCTTGAACTTTTTGACCTTGCCTGTGGATGCCCCTGCTCTGCTTTAACAGCAGTGTGGAATCAGTAAAAAGAAATCCAAATCTTGGTTGCTTGCTTATATTTTACCACTATAGTGTCAAACTCTGAAGCGAGTTTCAACTCCGAAGTGAAAAAAAAAGTTTTCTTGTGGGAACCAAGGTTGTCCCAACAGGTGGCAGTTGAAAGAGGAGAGGAGTAACCATGCAGCCTGCCAGCTACTTTTATTGGACAATGTGACCAGGAACATCTGGGGAGAGAAATAGTTGCTCTTTAATTAGGGGAAACCCTTGGGAACTTTTAGAATTGGCTTTCACTAGCAGTACCAATATGATGTATCCAATAAACATGCTCTTTGAGGAATCTACCTGCCTAGAAATTCTGATTTTAATGGATATGTTACTCAGAACCCCAACATTTGGTCCTCGTGTGAGAATCTGAATATTTGCCATTACAATCTCTTTCTTATATATGAGGCTGTTGGGAGATTCTTATGAAGACAGAAAGCCAATATAGATGCCTAGTGGTTCTCATTATTTATTTATTTGTTTGTTTGTTTGTTTGTTAGTTAGTTAGTTAGTTAGTTAGATTTATATACCGCCCTTCTCCCGAAGGACTCACAGGGCACTAAAAACATACAGTAGAAATATTAAAAATGAACCTGAAAACATATACAGTTTTCCTCTTTGTCATGTCAAATAAATTATCTGAAGAAAGATGGGGGAAAATAGAAGAGAGATAGCTGAAGGAAAATCCAGTCCTTGTTTACTCATTTACTCTTTCTTTTAATGATATTTTTAAGGAAAACTGCTAAGTCCTAAAAAAGCAATTTGTGTAATTTAGTCAAGCTGAAACAAAAAGGCAAGATATGAGCAGATGTTTTCTTGGGGTTTATTGCGCAATATTTTTTTTGTCCTCCTTCCTTCCCATTATAACCAATTTATCCATAAACTCAGCCAAATTGCAGTCAATTGGAAACTCCAAAACAAATATCTATATGAGGAGTCAGCATTACTTTCAAATGAACCACAAGCATCCCAGCAAATATCACAATGAGAAATCCTGTGGTGGTTTTCCAATTCACCTCCAAGATACTAACATAATTAGATACACAAGCTCTGTCAAAATATATCTAATGTAGTGTTTCTCAACCTTGGCAATTTAAAGTGATGTGGACTTGACTTCAACTCCCAGAATTCTGAGAGTTGAACACAATACCTCGTCAAGTTGCCAAGGCTGAGAAACACTGATCTAATGTGTAGTTATATAGCTATACTAAAAGTAGCATGTATTTAGCTCTCTGATCCAAATGTGTTCCTAAAGCTGGCTGTTTCAGAAGCTCTCGGTTTACTTTCCTTCCTACTGACTTAGCCAATGTCTGCTACAACTCTACCATGCTGTTACCATAGTTGCAGCGAAGATTGGCACCACTTATTTTTTGTGCAGCATGCTGTGCTTTGGCTGTGATATACATGAAAGCTTGAAATGAAAATAACAGCTTTACAGAAAATCTGCTAAAACTGGTATTTTCTTATGTGGCTAACTACCTTAAAGCCGTGAACTTAATGATTTTACTGTACTTGGACAGCTTTAAGATAGCCAGTGATCTTGTATGGTGCAGTGGTAAAATGTTGCACAAGGTCTGACTGGGATTACCTGTGTTCAAGTCTCCACTCACCAAGATAATCTCCAGAATTATTTGAGAAGAGCAGAGAAATAGTGCCAACAGAATATTCATATATTTCTACATTGAAGCATCCTCATCCAACCACAGTCCTGTAGTGCTGCCAAGATGTGTGGAAAAATTGGCTCATATTAAGGGTGCGTAATCAAGAAAGTTTGATTTGAATTGTTGATTTGAATGGTTGATTTCATGAGTCAACTCAGTTCCAATTATCAGTTTGACCTGGTTAAAAATATGGGTGAGCATGCAAACATACAAGTTAAATATGAGATTGAGAGGTACCTAGTAGTGGTACCTAGTAGCAGGAACACAGTGGCTAAGATGCTGAGCTTGTTGATCAGAAAGGTCAGCAATTTGGCAGTTTGAATCTTGAGTGCTGCAAAACAGTGTGAGTTCCCGTTACTTGTCCCAGCTTCCGCCAACCTAGCAGTTCAAAAGCATGTAAAAATGCAAGTAGAAAAATAGGATCCACCTTTGGTGGGAAGGTAACAGCATTCCGTGCACTTCTGGCATTTAGTCATGCTGGCTGCATGACCACAGAGACGTCTCCGGACAGCACCGGCTCTTCGGCTTAGAAACAGAGATGAGCACCGCCCCCTACAGTCAGGAAAGACCAGCACGTAAGTACGAGGGGAACCTTTACCTTTACCTTAGTAGCAGTTCAATAATTCCATTAAATTGCCTTCAGACCAAAGTTTGAATATGTGCGTGTGTGTGTCTGTGTGTCTCTTTCTGTGTGTGTCTGTGTTTTGTTATATACATTTACATAGATTCAGCAGTAATGGAAACATTTCTTGGAGTGCTTGCAATTGCAGAAAAAAACTGCATATGGAGCCTCCTTCATTCTAATAGTTGAAGTTTGCTTTTATTACATTCCTTATGATGGAATTTCCCCATCTTATTCAATACCTTAAAAAATCATAATCTCAATACATTTCTGTTTTCCCTTCTCTTTGAAATCTCCAAATTGGAAGATACAATTGCCACTGATTCTTTAAATTTCATTCCTGAGTTTTTCAATATTAAGGTAAAGGTAAAGGTTCCCCTCGCACATATGTGCTAGTCGTTCTCGACTCTAGGGGGCAGTGCTCATCTCTG
>JANHFR010005933.1:291565-303768 GCA_032468015.1 Mimophis mahfalensis
TGTGGGTCGGGTCCCGAATTAACTGGGTCAGGTCCATGGCCGTCATGGAAGCCATGAACTCCTGGGCCACCTCCGACGTCTCCCTGACAGAAGGCAGATTGAAATCCCCCAGAACCATAAGCCTGGGGAAATCAACTGCCAACCCAGTTACAACATCGAGCAGCTCAGGCAGGGCTGATGCCACGTAGCAGGGAGACAAGTACGTGACCAAAAGGCCCACCCGAACCCTCTATTTGTTGAATTAAAATACACAACTTTATATTTTATGGACTCACTCCTTGTACTAATAGCATTGTATATGTCTGTTTGTAAGCCAGAATATGTACTTGTGTATGTATATACATACATACAACCCTGTTGGAAAAAGGAAAAGAACTTAAGTAGACAATTTAAATTATTGCACTAGCAAAAGAAATACGATAGTTTTTTGAATATATGCATCAGATTTTGGTCGTATCCCCTCCCCCATTGAAACTAGAAATTTTCTTGCCAACATATTTCTGCTGGAAAAATATGTGTGTATGTTTAAAATACCTTACTCATTGGGGGTTTTTTTTTAGAAAAGAGTTTCTGCTAATGATTGACAGCTGTACTCAAACCATGAGGATTATAAGGGACAGAGGAGATTTTCTCATTTATTTTCATTAACCCTTAAGTTAACACTTCCCATTTACTTTTGAATTTTACTTCAGTCTTCCCAATGTCCTTTAACAGGTAATTCTGTTGTCAAATTCAGATTTGTGTGTGAGAGAGAATAAAAGTGTGCATACAGTATATACATGTGTATGGTTATTATTTTCTAATCTACATAGAAAAAATAAGTAGCAGTGCAATCCTATCCTTGAAATTTTTACTTACTTATAAATCGAATGTATATAGCTGCCCATTTTGTGATAAGTGACTCTGGGCAGTGTGCAGTATTGAATGAGGATAGGATTGCTATAAAAGCCCGCATCTGAATTTTCCAACATCTAGACAGACCTCTGATGATTAACAGTCAAGGGATAAAATTAAAATATTATAAAATAAAAAGAATTACTCTCATTTGTACTGTCCATAGGGATGGTTTGTTGTTGAAGGTGCCATCTGGCAAATGTAATTTAAGTTAGAAAAAGTTTTTCCAGCGATGATACCATGCTCACATTGCCCTCCCTGAAATCAGCTCATGACTTTTAGAATGTAGTTAAATCTATCTAAAAGGCAGTCAGTCATGTTGATTTGTGGGAAACAGATGGCAGCACTGTAATCTTTCTTCTTCAGAAAAGACTTGCTCAAAATTAGACATTTCAAAATAGACAGTCAAGGAGATAAAATCACAAAGTTACTTCAAATCTACTTTTCCAGAGGGCATATTGCTATACAAAACACAAACTGGAAAAAAATGTACATATACGGTCTTCACTGGGAGTCAGGCGGCATATATATTTAAATAATAACTCTAAATGAAGATTTTGCAAACAAGCAAGAGAATCAGCATATCATACAGTATATTCAGCTCATGCAAAAATTTGCACAAACTGTTTAAAAACAGCAATATAACATAGTCATCAAAATGATTCACTGGGACATCTGTAAAAATTACCATGTGCCGGTAATGAAAAATTGGGTGGGAACATATACTTGAAAAAGTAGGTGAGGATAAGCAGATTGAAATATAGTGGGATTTCCAAATGCAAACTCATAACACACCAGATTTAACTGTTTGAAAAAGAAGAAAGTGTTGATAATTCCTGTGGCAGTGCCAGGGAATAGTAAAATAGAAAGAACTGGGGAATATCACAAAGTATCAAGATAAAAATGGAAGTTGAAAGATTATGACATAAACTGGCCCTGATGGTCCCAGTGGTTATTGGCATACTGGTATCATATCAAAACAATCTTGGACAGCACTTAGAATATTTGCACATTGATAAAATTTCCGTTTGTCAATTACAAAAGGCCATACTGCTTGGATCAGCAAATATACTACACTGATATGCAATATGACATCCTTTGTTCTTGGGAAGAACTTGATGTGCATGAAGGTCAACACCAGCTAAAGAAGTGGCAGTTGTTATCTCACATTGTTGTGTATGTAATAATTATACCTGCACCTCCACTTGCACTCGTGCCCACCCATCCCTGCCCAACCACTTACACTACCCCCACTTTAGCTATGGTATCTACTCTCATAGATGAAAGTATTATTGATGAACACCAGAGTGATGAATGGAAAAACTTTTGCACCCTGTCTTCCTGCAAATGGTGGCTTTAGACTGATGCACATTTGCATCTCAAAGCTCTTCCTGCAAGATGCATCAGAGCTCCCCTCTAGGTCAGACTGGTCCTTATTTGGCAAGTCAATCAACTATGCCAGACCTTTCAGAGACATCTGAACTTAATTGTGGCAGCATTAGCTGCTCATTGGGATGTTTTGACTGGGGCTCTTCAGTAGGATTTATTGTACTTCATAGATGTTTATTTGCCAATCAAATTCCACCTTTAACTCAGAAGTGGTGCTTCAGTCTCTTCCAAATAAAAGGAACATAAAAGAGACTTTCTCTAACCCTCTAAGTTGAAAGTCACCCATCCATTGCTCAAAGACCTAAAGCTCTGGAAGCCAAGGAAAAATTCCTTATTCATAGGGAGAAGTCTTAGAGCAGGTAAAAATTAACAGAACCAGCTAATCTGAGATGGTCAAGAATGGGTAGATATTTTTTGGAGGGAAAGCATTTGGAGGGAAAGATGTAAACAATGCATTGGACTTTCCATGAAATATTCTGTCTTAACCTATGTTTAGAAGATACTGGTTGAAGTCAACACTGTTCTACTGTAGGTAGCAACTGGGATAATTAATAAAATGGTCAATAAGAAACCAGTGGGAAAGAGTTGTAGATGCAGTGGTGCAGTGGAAGAGCAAAGTAATAACTGACTGTGTGTTTTTACAATGCCCCTTGCTGTTTTCCCAAAGTCTTTATTTTAATATTTATATTTATAGGAAGGGATCTTGAGGTCTAGTCCAGCCAAGCAGGAGACCTTATACCATTTCAGAGAAGTGCCTGTCCAGTCTCTTCTTAAAGACCTCCAGTGATGAAGCACCCACAATTTCTGGAGGAAAGCCATTCCATCGGTTAATTGTCCTTAGTTTCCCCCTAATTCCAGGTTGCTTCTCTCCTTGATCAGTTTCCATCCATCATTTCTTGTCTTGCCTTCTGGTGCTTGTGCCTATGATTTTCACTTGCAACTGTGGTGCCTCTTTCTGTTTCTCTTACTGTGTATAGGTTGATTTATGACCACAACTGGGATCAGAATTTCCGTTGCTAAGAAAAGCATTTGTTAAGTGACTCACACCCAATTTTATGAACATTTTGGCCACAGTTGTTAATTGAATCATTGCAGCTCTTAAGTGAATCTGGCTTCCTGATTGACTTAGCTTGTTGGAGGGTGGCTGGAAAGATCATAAATGGCAATCATGTGACCCTGGGATTCTGTGATTGTTGTAAATACCTGCTGGTGCCACGCTCCTGAAGTTTGATCATGTGACCACAGGAATGCTGCGACCATTCTTAAATGTAGGGACCATTTGCAAGTTGCTTTTAAAAATATGGTTGAAGCTTCAAATGTTCACTAAACAAATGGTTGTATGTTGTATGTTGAGGACTACCTGTAACTGACTGAGCACCTAGAATGCCAAGTGCCCCTATTTCTTTCCTACCCAGACAACTGGACTGTTAGAGGTGATTGGATCATTTGGTCATGTATCTGCTATAAAACAGGACATAAGTCTGTTCCAGTCAAATATAAAGTATTTATTAAAGAGAAATAAAACAATAAAGATATATAACCTTAAGTAGGCTAACTAATTTTGCTCCATGTGTGTAAGTAAGAGATAGCAAAAAAGGCTAGAGAGAGAAGGCCAGAGGGTTTTTATTCTGTAGGAGGAGCTTGTGCTCTGGCTATATGTTATTGATGGAGATGGTCAGATGACCTTCACTGTGACTCAGCAATCATGGCCAACAATATTCTGACATGGACAGTCACTTGTCTGAAATGGGGTCTCCTGCAATGGAATGCAAGGAAGAAAATGATTCATATTTATAAGGAAAAAAACTGAAGTTCACTGAGATTTTTGTAACCCCCCGTCCCAAAGAGTCTACTGGAGCTGGGTGGCCAATAAATATAAATAAATAAATAAGTTCCTCACAACTGTATCCAGGTCCCATTTGTTGTTTTTCAGGAGAAGAGCTAAACCTACAGTTTAGCATTTCGAATTCAGAGAATCATGATTAAAAGGATTGATCATCTAATATACTATGAATATATATAGCAGATTAAATTATGTCTATGCCATTGCATTGTTAAAATTACCTTTGCCTTACTGCCTTTAAGGAAGCAAGACTCATATGTCCCTGCCCAGAAGTCAAATATATGCCTAGGATACTTACTATAGTTTGATCTTTGGTTTATTTGCCATATGATGTTTTTAGTTTTCAATGATCTAGAATTGTAGAATGTCTGGGGTACCCAAATATGGACAGCCAGGAAATTTATCATGGAATTGATAAATTGCATGTCAAAATCCAACACTTTCAAGAGACATCTGTAGTAATTTGCAGCTTTACTTATATAGTAATGTTATTCATAACTCCCTAAATTATTTCCCATTTCTAATATTAGCTTACATTCCAAATGGGAAGCTCCTGTACCTTAAAAGAATTTTGAGTGTTAAGTTCCAAATCAATTTGTTAATATTGTAAACAGATTATTTTTCCCTGTGTAAAATAATGTTATTTATTGAACCTACTTTGGTTCTTGGTCCAGGAGTTCTCAAATATCATCACTAGCAATGAGAACATCTGTTTATAATTGAACTAAATTTGGGGAGGAAGGCAGCCTACACTTAAAAGGTCATGTCATATAGTTGTTTTAATAATTTGAATTGCACATTTGTTTAACATATGGCGCATTTAAGATAATTTTTGAGATCAACAAACATTTATTCAGAGACTTAGTATGGACAACAAGATTGGGACAATGGCATTTTCACAGGATTTGCTTTGCAAACACAAATGTACATATGGCAAACACTCGTTGTATAAAATATAAATCAGTCCTAAGAGAACGCTTTAACAATTGCTATCACTAAACACATGCAACAGTCTGATTCCTTTGTTGTTCCTTTGTGACATAACACCTGAAAGCACCTTTTAGCTTAGCAACCTTTTAAAGGACGATGTTATGATGTAGGTCTTTAATGCACTTTTGTTCTCTCTAATTATAAGGAAGAGTGGATGGGAAGGGCAGGTGCTAGGTAAAGAACAAAGCTGTTTGCTTCAATAATCAAAGCTGAATACACCGGATATCAGCAGAGAAAAATAATTGTTCCAGTAAACCTGGAAACGTAGTTTAATAAAAAATATAGGGCAATTCTCTCAGTCCAGACATCTGCCAAGATCAGCTAGTATAAAACAGTTTCCTGAATAGGCTGGACCATCATTATTGAATTTAGCATTATCACAAAACTGATCATTGTTAGCTTGAGTTTCATATTTTTTTTCTATTTTCCTTTCCTATTCCCTTCTTAGTTTGCCCCAAGAGATCTTTGTCTAGACAGTGACCTAGGAATGGGGGGTGGACGGTCAATGGGCATATGGGGAGAGAAGAATGAGAAAAGATGACATGACGGGGGGGCGGGGGGGGGGAAGGGAAATTCTCTACATTTGCTTTTATCTGCAAAAGCATTGCCCAGAAATCTGCTTTTCTTAAGTTCTTGCTTTTTTCTTGAAAGTGAAATTGGACAGAGATGAAGGCTCATTTATCTGTGCAGAAAGACATTAAAGAGGAATTAATTCTAGATTCACAGAGTTGGATTCATGGCCAAAGATTGTCCATTCACATCAATGGGAGACCTTAATCTTCATCCTGCTCTGAGTCTGACTATGTCTGGCTTCAAGGCATAGAATTCAAGGATTCAGAAGTATAGTTACAAGTACGGCAACTACAAGAGCCACTCATTCATAGTGTCTGGTCCTGGCTTCAGTGAAGAGAGATGTGGAAAACCAGTAGTAGATTGACAGCAGCTATATATGCCTGACGCCGGCCTGATTGGATGCTATATAGCTAGTCCTCAAATTATGACCACAATTCAGCTCAACATTTCTGTTGCTAAGTGAGACATTTGTTAAGTGAGTTTTGCCCCATTTTACCTTTTCTGCCACATTTATTAAGTGAATCACTGCAGTTGTTAAGTAAGTAACATGCTTGTTAAATGAATCTGCTTTCCCCATTGACTTCACTTGTCAAAAGGTTGCAAAAGGTGATCACATGACCCCTGGACACTGCAACCATCATAAATATGAGTCAGTTTCCAAGCATCTCAATTTTGATCACATGACCACGGGGATGCTGCTGTGGTCTTAAGTGTGAAAAATGGTCATAAGCCACTGTTTTGTAACTTCAAATGGTCACTAAATAAACTATTGTAAGTTGAGGACTACCTTATTCTTCTATGTATGTCTGCAAGTTTTCTATTCCTGCTGTGAATATTAGGTAATGTAATAAAAAACTTAGGAAAAATAAAGCTGCATTCCTACAGTGACCTAAGAATAAGCCTCAGGGTAACTTGTGGACTATTTTCCTAGCTGAGGTCTTTACTAGAGAAATGTTTTCTTTTTGCATTGATGCTACATTTCTTATTAATAAACATTTTTAAATGATAAACATGGGAATATGCGACACACGTTTAGAGATTGTTCATACCTTAAAATATGTTAAGCAAGCTTCAAAGAAATTAGTTTGCAGTTGAATGCGATTGCATCTGATTTCACATTTTTAACTAAACAGAGAAATTGAAATTCAGTAATCATTTGCAACTCATAAGTTTATAGATTTTACAGTGCATTTTCCTAAGTATGTTGAAAATTTCTACAACATTTTGTATAAAAAGCAACATACAAAATATATTAGGAAAAACTTTGCAAAAATTGTGTAGATTATTTTTTTTACCAACTGTAATGCATATTTCTAGAGCATAATGTACCAAAAGACTGACATATTTTAATGTAAACTTTAAAACTTTCCAATGTCACCTTATCTTCTTCCAGGCTGGGGTGTTTCGTTCTGAAAAATCCTTTATGTTTCATCCTTTAATTTTAGCATCCTTTAGAAGATAATATTGACCTGTGCCATTGGCTTCCATCACCAAAAATATATCATATACTTCCATTCAGGAGTGTCAGCCAAAAACTGCTGAGCATTGAAAATTGAGGCTATTGATGTTTTCTAAAAATATAAATATGAACTTACTTCCTCCCTAGTGATGTCTAAAATAAATATGGTACATAAAAATAAATGTTCTGTGTCTGCCTAAGAAAGTACCACAGTAGCTGCACATCTCATAAGAGATCCTGTAGATTAGAGGCAGTCATGGAAAATTAAAAGTAGTTAAACCCCAATTATCAAGTAAGCTTGATTCTTCAAAGGACAAAAAGAAAGCTATGCTGCAGCAATTATTCTAACAGAGGGAAGGGAATGTTAGTAGTTATATAATTTAAAACTGTACAGTTATTTAAGAAAGGGAAAACTTCTCTGCATTTGTTTAGAATCAGGGGTAAATCATAAGTCTATAAAAGTTAAACTTCTGGATGAAATTCTCTATATGGCTTAGCATTTCCACACAGCTAAGAGAAATCTTATTTTGGTATAAATTGCAAAAACAGATGCTGCAATTAAAATAGAAACGGGAAAGTTAATTTCTTACAATTTAATGAAAACATTTCATTTACTTATTTCAGTATGTATGCATGCATGTATGTATGTATGTATATACTTAAGTTTGAAGTATATGCTCCAAACTAAATGTTTCCCAATATCACATATAAAGCATAAATTCTCTCTCAAGCTGTTCTTTTCACTGGAAGGAGAATTTCATGTCAATGGAAGCTGTTGTCCTGATGCATTTGGTGATAATTTCATCACAATGAATGCTTGCATAAAAAGCAGAGAGTTTTCAGTTCCTAGATTAATTGAATTGTCTCACTGAATCAACACTAAGATATGAAGCCAACCTCAGTTCATATCTGAAGACAGAAAACTTCTGAGTACATAAGAAAATAATGTTCGAGAAAACTCATCATTTTTTTCTCAATGGTTTAGCATCTGTTGTGAACAAGCCAATGGTGTATTTTCTATCATAAGTCATTTGGTTCAGAGACATGATGTGATTTAGTACTTCTGAATAGGTCAAGCAAAAGTAATTTTAAGAGAATTTCTTTCAAATATATTAAGTATTCTTAGAGAAGCAAGACATTTATTTATAACAGCAGGAGAGTATAAAGGTAAAAATAAAGGTTCCCCTTGCACATACGTGCTAGTCGTTCCCAACTCTAGGGCGCGGTGCTCATCTCCGTTTCAAAGCCGAAGAGCCAGCACTGTCCGAAGATGTATCTGTGATCATGTGGCCAAGATGACTAAATGCCGAAGGTGCACGGAAAGCTGTTACCTTCCCACCAAAGGTGGTCACTAGTTTTCTACTTGCATTTTTACATGCTTTCAAACTGCTAGGTTGGCAGTTTGGCAGTTCAGTTGGAGGGTAGAAGCTGACAAAACAAAGGCCATTCTGCATTAGCTGGATTCAAGAAATAGAACAAGAAAGATACTCTCCTAAAAAGTAAGAATTATTTCCTTCACATTTAGCTGAATACCTCATGACTTTATGGACACAAGTCATGTAATTCTTTTGGCAACAATGGTTTTCTACTGTAGGATGCCAAATTCTTCCAAAATGTTTTTTCAGCTTCCTAGGTTGGCCTGCAGCTATGGGTTTCCCTAGTACCATTCAATTTAACTCAGTGCTTCAACCTGCTGAGATGAGGACCAGCAAAATAGAAGTTAAATATTATAGTCAACCATCAGCTCAATCCAATACAAAATAAACCTTGCTTGACACCACACAGGACCCATAGCAAGATCTTCTAAGAAAACAAAGCAGCACTTTAAGGCACAAGGCTCTGGATTTAAAAATAAAACAAAACCCTAATTTTTCAATTGCTGCTACTTTTTTTAAAAGAAAAAAAAATGAAACCTTGTCATTATATCACGAGAGCTTCATTTTTAATTTTAGTTCATTATCTTTCCTCCTTATTAAGAAAGGTAAATCTGTTTTGCGTTTTCATTATTCCATTAGCTCAAACAACCTCATCAGCAGCACAAAAAGCTGCCAACCCAAATAGGCAATTTTCATATCCAAGATAGTCTAATTTGCTTAACCATCTATTCAGGAGAGGCTGGTGCTAACAATTAGAGAAAGCTGTGTGATCTGAAAATAAGTTAGAATTGATTGCATTTCAGTGGAAATGAAGTTTGCAATGTCTAATTGGATTTGGCCCAAGCATCTGAGCCACAATAAGTTGATGGGAGATTTCAAGAATAAAGAATCTTCCTCTGAAATATAAATATATAAAATAGTTTAATGTAATTTTTCCAATGTAATTAAAGCTATATGCTAATGATGACATGGCTTGTTATCACTGAATAAAAAGCAACAACTTCTCTGATGCCTTTAAGCATTTATTTTGGATTTCCAAGGCATTTCAGAGCAAACTATACCAACAGTGGTCAAATGAACACATAAACCAAATTCCTGTCCATGAGTCTGTGCCTATTGTGTGCATAATCAGAAGTCTCATTAATAGGATGATTTTAGAGATTGGTTTGTAAATCTGCTGAGACAAGAGAGAAAACTAGTATAACTTCTCTGGCCTTATTTTTACCTTACTCCTGTTGAATATCCTTTCCCCTCACCTACTGTACTCCTTTTTAGTTGTGTGGGAAATCATGAAAACTCTATAGGTAAAAAAGACTAAGCAAGCAGTTGTAGCAGGGGTAGGTTTCTACCAGTTTGGCCTGGTTCTGACGAACCAGTAGTTCCATTCGGGCTGGTTAGGGCAAACTGGTTCTTCTGGGGATGGGTTAGGCCTGCCCATCCACCCCTGTGCTATTATGCCTTTTGAGCCCTTTTTTGAAGCTCAGCTGATCAGCGCAACAGCACGATTGCTGCGTGTCAGCTGGGTTTACTTACCGGAGCTTCAGGAATAGGTCAGTTGCATCGCTATTTTCAAACAGAATGCATGTGCAAACGTGCTCACCAAACCAGTTGTTAGACCACTTGAAACACACCACTGAGTTGTAGCTTATATAAAGTTCAAGAATCCTTGGGGAAATAGAGGGATGGATAGAGGAAGGAAAAAAGAGTAATTATTTATAATGCTTACATAAATTAGTTGAATGAGAGAGCTGCAACTTAGATGAATCAAACCATCTAGCATTGACTTGTTCTCTATAAATTCTCATCAACACAAAACAAAATCAAAATTAGACAAGACAGAACAACATATTATGCAAAATTGAGAACTGTAACTTGTAACTTGGCAATTGTTGTCCCAATTTTTAAAAAGGGAAAGAGAGATGACTCTGCCAATTACAGACCAATAAGTCTGCTAAATATAATCAGTAAACTCTACTCCAAACACCTCCAAGATAAATTAAAGGAGCGACTATTTAAAGATAAAGCTGGGTTTAGAGAGGGGAATGGCACCATAGATCGGTGCTTAGTTCTCTGTCATCTGATTGAAAAATATTTATCAAATAGATCTGTATCATTATATGCTGGCTTTATAGATCTCAAGACAGCCTTTGATACAGTTACCAGAACTGAGCTATGGGAGAAGCTGTAAGCTTTCTCAATTGATTATAGGCTTCTTCATCTTACCAGATATTAAGGGCATGGAACCGTATGAGCTAATGATTGAAAGTTTTTCTTATATATGTGTAATTAGTCATAAAATTATGCAGAAATACAGCATGACATAAGTTGTGATAGGGCAAACTTGCATTTCAAAGACTCCAGGTTCAATCCCAGCCATTGATAGTCCAAAGGATATCAACTATGTTGAGATAATGCATGCAAATCACAATTTGGGTTTCCTTATCCTGAATGCATTATTTAATTGCATTGGGACAATATACCAGCTCTGCAGTTTGGAGTTGGAATCCCAGCACTGGCAAAGAGCATTAAATTATGGAAGAATGGAATGCATGGCACAAGATTAGGTGGACCAATTATTTCAGCACAAGGCAGGTTAATTCATCAAGTGCATTTGATTAATTACTTGTTTTTAGTTCATTTTTGCAATTTTCAATTGAATTTTAAAACTCTTCAGAGTCTGTTTTGTTATAACAGGATAAAAAGGTAAATCCTGCAAATTCTATTAGCCTCCTTATAACTAGGTTACTAAAACATGTGGCAAAAGGAAGACATGGCCATAAAATCAAATATTGCCTGGTTTTGAGTGTCTTTCTTTTAAATTGGACTGTTTTAACAACAGTAGTTATGTGTGACCTTGTAAATTGTCTGCTTCTGTCAGCCACACAGTGTAGTTCAGACAAGAAGCACACCAGAAGTACTAGCTGTAACTTACTTGTAAAGTTATTTTATTGTAAAGTTACATTAATAGACTCTTATAAGCTTTTGCAGTCCAAGAAACTAGAGAGGGTTCCATCTGAGATGTTTGTCATACCCATGTTCCTTGGTGGTGCAGTGGTTAGAATCAGTGGTGGGATTCAAAAAATGCCACCACTGGTTTGTTAAATTGCGAGTTGGGTGCGCGCGCCTGTGCGCCCCCTCCCCCTCCAGCTTCTGTGCATGCACAGAAGCCAGGAAAGCCAAGCCAGCTTTCTTATCGTTCCCCAGTTCAGTGTGGGCTTCGGCAGGAGAAGGAGGTGCTGGTAAGTGCTTCCTTCTCCACCCGCAGCCCACAACTGAACGATGGAGCGATGAAAAAGCGCAGCTTGGCTTATGTGCTTGAGCAGCTTTTGGAGGAGAACTGAGGAGAAATACATGGGAACAGTGGGTGAGCTCCAAAAGCCACTTGCGTGCACAAGCCAAGCCGTGCTTTTTCATTGCTCTGTCGTTCGGTTGTGGGCTGTGAGTGGAGAAGGAGGTGCTTACTGGCACTTCCTTCTCCACCTGAAGCCCACACCGAATGGGGGAACAATAAGAAAGCCGGCAAGCCCATGGCTTCTGAAGCTGAGGGAATGTGCTAATCCCCCAGAAATAGATGGGAACAGCCGTTCCCTCGACTTCAAAAGCAGAGCTCTGCTGACTTCTCAGAGCTGCTAGTTCTGCCGCATGAATCATCAGAGCTGCCAAAAAGTGAAGGGCGGGG
>JANHFR010005936.1:0-11686 GCA_032468015.1 Mimophis mahfalensis
GTGGGTGGGCGGGCGGGAGAGAGAGATTTTAAAATTTCTTTCTCAAGCTTGCTTCAGTTGCTGGCTGTGCATTTTTTTCTTCAAATTCCTCCTTAATGTCTTATATAAATTCTTTTCCCCTTAATGTGTCTTTCATACCTTCCCCAGGTATGAACTTTGACTTCCTTTACAATATACTTTCATCCCGTCTACTTCAAAACAGAATTGTTATAGCTCTTTGTGTTTCCTTTGTAGTATTCTACAGTACAAAACAGATCAAAACAGAATTTTCTGAATCTCACTTAAAATGTGGGCATTGAATCCATTTAGATTGCCTCTGGAGTAATCTGAATTTAGTTGGTGCATTTCCAAAATTCTCAGCATTTCTTCACAAGGGCTCCTTACAAGTTCAGAATCAGTTCTCTGTGTTGTTGTTTTTTTATCTCACCACATCATCCGATTTCAGGTCCTGTGTTTCACAAGTTGATTTGAAAGTAGATGCAATCTGATGTTTCCCTTTGGATTGCTTGGCTGGTCAAAATATATGGGTAGTTTGTTTTTCCATTAGAGAGAACTCTTATCTTATCCTGTTCCCTGACTTTGGGCTTAAGGTAAATTAAAGGGTCCTTGGTGCTCTCTGAACTTGCTTGTTTTCTTGCAGACATTTCATTACCCGTGCTAGTAAGGAGGGCAGTTTGCTGTCAGTTTATATTCTAGTGGCTTGCCTGTAAACTATAAACTGACAGCAAACTGCCCTCCCTATTAGCATGGATGATGTTACGTAGTCTGCGTAGAAAACAAGCTCAGAGAGCCCCAAGGATCCATCATGTCAATGTGCATGATGTACATTTTTAGATTTCCCCATGTTGAGTATAATTTCTAGTGTCAATATCGATTCTTTTTGCTGGGCAATTTTATGAAATCGGTTTGCTAATGTCTTCAGAGAAACTTCTTGACTTCTTATTCTAGTTTAGAGCCTTGAAATTCCTAGGCAATCCAGGTTCTTACCAGGGCTGTCACTGCTTAGTTTCTATCATTATCAGCCAAGATGCTGCCACTTGCTCAAGTGAAACTGTCACTAGAAATGTATTTTATTTCATTTCTGGGAAGTTGGGTGGATTTTTATTCCTCCAAGATTAGCATTTGCTCAGGGTATTAGTTGAAAACTGTTGCTCTGATCAGCTGGAGACCAACATTGATTAGTTCATGATGCTTCTGGCATTTTGGGGTTTACAGAAGGGAAGACCATCACAGGTCAGCTTCCAAATGCTTCAGGAGCAGTTGTGTGTGTGTGTGTGGGGTGTGTGTGTGTGATGTGGGACACACAATGTAGCATGGAAGTGTTTCTAGATTAAATTATTTCTAAAAACCTGACCTTTAATCCTCGCTCACAACAAGCTGATGGTGTGTGATGATCAAAGCAAACAGGACTCAATTTTGTCACCCGATGGTGTCCAGGAGTAGTACGTGATAGGGAAGAAGCAGGTCCAAGACATTTCAACATGAATAATGATGGCTGATATTGTGCTAATCTAAATTGGAAGAATATTGGCTTCCAACATTTTGAAAAATGACAGTATTGGACAGTTCATCCATGTTTCATCTTTTTTGGTTATTATGTGTGGTGGAAGCTGATATCATCTTCTCCTAATGACCCCATCATCCCTTGCAGGGTGGAGTCTGGGCAACTGAATGGAGCTGTGTTTACTGGCCAGATGCCCTTCCTGTCACCAATGCGGAGTTATATTCAGCAGATATATTCTCAATGTGCCCAGAGCAGGGGTGGGTTTCTACCAGTTCGCACCTATTCGCTAGAACCGGTTGTTAACTTTCAGTCCGGGGAACCGGTTGTTAGAAGAAATCTCCTTTTGTTTTTTCCACTTTACAGAGATAATCCTGCAAGGAAGGCAGGAAGGAAACATTCTGGTGTTGTTTGTAGCCTAATCTTCATTGCCCTACTTAAGTACTGGCTCTCCAGTTAACTCTTATTGCATTCTTGGCAGTAGCCTAGACTTGCTGTTTCTGCGTAGACTTGCTGTCTCTGTGTAGACTTGCTGTCTCCAGTCACATGAGCACCTAGCCATGCCTGCCCACTAAGCCATGCCCACTAAGTCACACCCACAGAACCAGTTGTTACAAAATTTGAAACCCACCCCTGGCCCAGAGAGAGAAATATCTGCCTTACCTAGGATCAGATTCACAGCCTCCTGATTGTGAGGCGAGACTCTAGGCCCAATGCACCACTCTGATGGAAGTTGATATCCCACATGAAAATCAGTCAATCAGAACAGAGCTGGTAGAGGCCTTGGAGTCTTCTAGTCCAAGCCCCTCCTCAAGCAGGAGACCTTACACCATTTGAGATAGGTAGCTATCCGGTCTTCTCTTAAAAACCTCCAGTGATAAAGCACCTACAACTTCTGAAGGCAAGCTGTTCCACTGGTAAATTGACAATGACAAATGACAATGACAAAGTATGGGGGAATCTACCAACCCTATTCTGCTTGGATACTTTGGTTTCAAAAGCTAATCCATGTTCCTGCTATTTCCTTATCCTGCTGGTCACAAATGAACTGAGGGTTGCATTTATATTAATGACTGTTTCGCCATTCTTTGGAACTAACGGAGACCTTCCATTCAGGTTAAGCAACGAAGCCTGAGCAGAAATCAATCCCTCTGCATGCTTATATGCTTCATTTCTTCTCTTTTCTTTCCCCCTTTTTATTTCACCTACTCAAAGGGAAATACTGTGATTTTGTTCCAGAAGATCTTTTGTGTGGCACTGACACTGAACATTTAAATATCTATTTCTCCTCTATCATTTGCATTTTAACGCTTCAAACCAATAATCATGAAACCGTCTGTGAAGACGCGAAATAATAAGAGGAACATAAAGAACTTTTGATCTGATTGGAAGCCTCCCTTAAAATTATGCCTTAGAGGTGGCAGCTAGTTAATAGGCATTTTAGAGACTGTTTAAATTAATAGGTCACTTGTGGGTACAAGCTGAGTGATACCACAGCAGTCTGAAGCACATCTGGTTCTTGGTCCATGGGCATTTTCCTTCCAGCGGATTTGAGATACTAATATTGGCACAAACCCATTTTTCATTTAGTGGAACAAACATTCTAGTCCATATGGGAAAGGAATTCACTTTGCACAGTCTAGTTCCTGGGTTTTCTTTGGCTCTCAAGGGAAATAAAATTCATGATGGTTTTGCTGCTGCTTAGAAAAAATAGGAACTAAAATACATTCAGAGATAAAACCAGACCTGGTGCAGTTTCAAAGTAAGCCTCCCAAATGTATGACTCAAACACTCCACCCACCATTTATTAAGGTTAATTAGAAAGTTGTGAAATTATGTACTGCCTGCTTTTTTTACTATTTGCAGAAAAGCAGCAAAAAGCAAAGATACCTTGGGCCATTTGCCGGTGATGTCTTTAATTAAGGCATCATTTGTACAGTCCCAGGACCATTAGCCTGTCATTCTTTCCTGTTTCCTGCTCATACTACCCTTTGTGCAATCACAAATAACCCTGAGATGCTTTTCCATGCCAAGGTATTCTCTTCACCAAGGCACTTCATAACACTACAGGAATCTCTTCCAACATATCCAGTAGCCTGAAATTTTTTATTCCTGCACAGTAGTCTGTGCTGTGAGCTCAAGATGGCGTTACCTATGGATCTGCCATTCTTTTATCCCCACAAATACCCTCTTTGTTTGACTGGATTGGAAAAAAAGTGACTGAGCCAAAGTTGCCCAGTCAACTCTACGATCAAATAGGAATTTGAATCTTGATCATCTAGACTCAACCTAGGCTTTCTCACTGTTGGCTCAGTCCCGAACAATGCCAGTGGCAGGGAACAGGCTCAAAATTATCTCTGGCTTTTGTAAAAGCTGATACAGCACACAGGATACATACCATTTGAGCCAGGCCTAAGTTTGAGATCTATGTACTTATAGTCGTTCGTTCATTTTAGCCAAGAATAGTAGCAGATTGTCCATTTCTGTTAGAGGCTAACAAAATATATTGCTTATTATTAGGCAAAACATTTCTGCGTTGAACACATGGTTGCATTCTGAAATTTGTTGCCATCAATTGTTATAATGGCTGCCTATTTATTCCACTGGTCTTAAAAGCTGAACAGATACTGTAGACATATTTACAAAAAATCAGGCTCTTCATACCTGATAGGTTTTAAAGGGTGATGTGTTTCAAATATGAGCTGTTTGGCAGTTACAGTTAATGGAATAATCACTCTCCTATCCCTGTTTTTGAACTTCTGGAATATAACCAACAAAGGTGGGACATAGAATAACAGGCTAGGTACCAGAATAGACTAGATTGGCCAGTGTAAAGAGCATAGGGAATGGCTTTAAGAACAGAAAGAAGAGCTGTTATCAGATCAATGGCCAGAGAAGCGAAGCTTGAGCCTCTTTTAAAATACTAATTTGAGAAAATATTTCAGACTTCTCCCTAGTTCACAGAGAGGGAAGGGGAGGCACATTTAAACTTGTAAGATTCTATTAAACGTCATCATCGTTGCTTCGTCTGGTTCGTTCCCACCGGGAGGGTCTCCTTCGAGTGCCGCTGATATTGGAGTGTTGACGGGCGGCCCCTAGGGGTAGGGCCTTCTCGGTTGGAGCATCCACCTGGTGGAATGATTTGCCAGTGGAATTACGGACTGCCCCGGATCTTAACACCTTCCGCAAGGACTTAAAGACCTTCCTCTTTACGTTGGCCCGGTCTGGACTGAGGGGTTGGGTTTTTATTATTTATTTATAAATAAATAAAAACTATTGCTGAGCACGTTGTAAGCCGCCCTGAGTCTTCGGAGAAGGGCGGGATATAAATGGGATTAAAATAAATAAAATAAATAAATTTCTCTGTATGGGTGTTTTGATATTTAGTTCTTTTTAAATTTTTGTATTATGTGTTTTTAATGCTCTGAAAACCGCCCTGAGTCCCCCGGGAAAGGGCGGTATATAAATGAAACAATAAATAAATAAATAAATAAAAAATAAAAAAATAAAAAAATAATAAAAGTAAACTTGACCCAATATGGCATTGGTTTACTTTGTTATGCTGATGTCCGAGCTTACCTCATATTTATGAATTGTGACAAATCAGTGACTCAATACGATGTTGAAAGTTATCTCTGAACAATTAATTGCTCCAGTGAGGTCTTTTTTTCCCCTTGCTGTCATCCTCCTGCTACCTTCCATTTAAAAATGTTCTACTATGTGTAATATCTCAGTTCAGTGTTCTTTAAGAACTAGTAAGTATCTTTCTTCTGCCACAATTCCTTTGATGATCTGGATGAAATATTCTGATTTTTTCCCCTCTCTCTTCAGATATGACACTTCATTGAAGCATCATGGAAGACACTTGCTAATAAAGTAACAACATATGGTACCATCTGAAATAATTGATTTACACCAGGTGTTCTTCTTTCTTGCTGAGACTTTTTACCTTTTCCTGAGTAAAAGGAAGCTTCTAGGGAAACATCAGGTTGCATGATTATATTAAGAAAGTTCTGTGTTCTCTTGAAAAATGTTGAAAAAAGGATCCAATGATGCATCCTCTTGTATCTGCTGGGGAGTAATACTTGGAGGATAATCTGAGTGTTTTAAAAAAATGAAAATAAAACGAATGGGGTTCATTCCAGAGGTGGGCTCCAAAACTTTAAGCAACGGGTTCTGGGCCTGGTTGCTAGGTGGGCATGGACATGGTGGGTGTGGCCTAGATGGCCTCCTACACTATGGCAGGGGAGGCATTTTCACCCTCGCTGGGCTCCGGAGGCTTTCCTCGAGCCTCTGGGAGGGCGCAAATGGCCTACCCCAGGCTCCGGAGGCCCTCCAGAAGCCCATTTCTGGACTTCTGGTACTTCCAGAAGGTCCAATTTTTGCCCTCCCCGAGGCTCCGCGCGGCCCCTGCACTTACCTGGCATATAAAATGGGTGCATGGAGACTGCTGGGAGGGTTGAGGTGGGCGGGGCCAGCCAGGAGTTGGATTTGGGGGTTTGCCAAACTAGGCAGACTCTTAGCGAGAAGATTGCCTGAACCCATGCGAACTCCCAGCAGACCATCCCTGGTTCATTCATTATGAATGGAAATCTGTATATGCTTGCTTCCATTTGTTCCTATTATTTTACTTCTCCTGGCAACAGCCAAAATCCCCCACAGATTAAAAAAAAGAGAGAGAAAGCATCTTTTAAGCAAAAATGATTTTTAGTTCCAGGTTACTATTCATAGAGTACAAAAAAAGAGAGAAAAACCCAGGATATTTTTCACAACCTAGGGTCAAATAAGTAAGCTAAGTGTCATTTTCCTGACTTGGGAGAAGAAATGAAGTAGCCCCAGAGGGAGTCTAGCTAAACTCTTGGGGAGTGCTGTAACCCAGCCTAGGACAAACTGGAAGCTGTTGGAGAGTCTGTAAAGTTTGTTACGGCCCATCTGTTTCCAAGATTTTGACTCAGAATTCCCAACACATCTGGATGATGCAAGGTAAGACTGAGCATTCTGTCAGGTGGGCTAGACTGAGGGAAAGTGACTGGCTCAAAGCCACCCACCCAGCTTTTTAACTTAAGAACTTACAGACTTCTGGCTTCTAGCTTAGGACTTTAACCACTATAAAAATTGCCCTTTTATTGATGTTACCTCAGAAGTCTGTGGTTCCCTCATTAATAATTTCCTACCTTTTAAAAAATGACCCAAGGCATTTTGCTGCTTAAGGCAAATCTCCAGTCCTTCCCCATTCCATATCCAGAAATTCATTATTAGTAATGGGATAGTGTCTTCCACAACACCTGGGGCAGCATGGTATTTGGGAACTTAGCACAAGAGTTAAACATGGAGAAGCCAGGATGTTGGGCATTTTGCCTTCAACACTTAGTGTGTGAGGTGAATACCTCACTCTGGTGGAACTTTAGGGTGGGGGAATCTGTAAGAGTAGTTTGATAGAAGAACCAATAACTTAGAGAGAGATGGTGAGCTAAACTTCATTGGGTATGTGCAAATAGAGGCTGAAAAAATCACTTCCCATTAATGTTCTCCTTTGGATTCCCACACAGAACAGGAAGTTGAGCTCATTGTCCACATTTGCCCTTTCAAACTTTAATTCTGACTAATGTTAGAGTGGGTTCCCCTGCTCAAAGAGTCCTCTACTTCTATATCACCTCACCTGCAAAGGCTTCTTCAACATTTTCCAGACTTTTGTCTCCTCTTCTGTGAAACACCTACATGCCAGCTGGACAACATGATGCTCTGCTGGTATTTCAAGATGGAACGTCTGCTGCAAATTACTAGCTATGTGACAGAAGGGATTTTGGCAAATTAGGTATTGTAAAATGATATGAAACATGACCTAGAAAAATATGCAAATGGAAAAGAGAACTGGAATTGCTCACATGTATCGAACCTACTTACAAATGTAACCCAAATGTTTGGTTAAGGATTATAAAGTAAGGAACGTTTTGTTTTAACTTGAAAGAAGTCCAGGTATTTCTTCAAACAGTGGACTTTAAAATGACTTGGTCACCTTAAATTCATACAGAATGTAGAAGGAGAGGTAATCTTCATTTCTTCAAGCATGTTAAAATGAATCACATTGATCCTGTTTTGATATATCTGATAATATTAATATATGAGATAGCCTTGTATTCCTGTTCTATCCTCAATCATGGCTGAAGCTATGAACAAAGTTTGTGCACCCTGTTGTGACCTAGGATTCCCAAGTATGCCCAAAGCCAGTTCCTTAAACAAAAAAAACCCTCATTTATTATCCATACAAAGAATGTCTCTTTAACAACCTTCTTAGTTATAGACCTTGAAATAGCCTGGGAGAGCTGCCAAGCTGATAAAGTCCAAACACACCTGGCACAAGATATGACTGCACAGAATCAGGAATAAAGTTCCATGAGATGAAATTTGAATGAATTGTTTCCTGAAAACACCACTCCCCTTTTGCTCCTCTTTATGCCTTAAGGAAGCAGCCATTCACCATCCACCTGTGGCCTTACTTTCATGTCAGCCCCTTTTCTTGATCTGTTCTTGCCTTTTGGCAGCTCTGTGCATGCACGCACTGGTAATAGGCTCCAGCCGCCCTTCTGCCTCACTAATGTCTGATTCGGAAGGCAACTGATAACTGGCAGATGGCCCTGGCCCCATCTCTGCCACAGACGCAGAGCCTTCCCCAAACTCCAAGCTTGGCCCAGGTTTCTCCCCAACCACTTCACTGTCTGAATCTGCTGCCAGCTCTGTTGGCCCCCACAACACACCCACAAACTTTCAAGAAGCCAAAGAACAAGTTGATTTGACAGGGAGCTTTGGCTCTCAGTGAGGTCTCGGAGCCGAACATGGTACTTCTTTTATGTGCAATCATGGTATGAAATGTACTTAGAGCAGTTTTTCCCAGGCTTATGTCATCTAGATAAGTTGCTCATTGTGGTGGAGACTTCTGGATGTTGTAATCCCAAAACTTCTGGAGAACACCAAATTAAGGAACAAATGGTCAACAAAATCGCTTGCTATATAGGAAAAAGCCTAGGTTTTAATTGCATCTTATTCAATTTTTTCTTTTTTCTTGACAGATCAATAATATGACTCATTATAAATCAGCTCTCATGTTCTTATTTTAGAACATAGGACTCTTTTTCTGACAAATCATGTGAAATTGTCAAATTTAGAAGGATGATGGTATGGCTAAAAATAGTGTAAGACTGATGTGTAGTATTATTTCTGTCATGAAATATGTCACTAAGCAAACACATGCAAGAACAAATTACAAGGTGTCTTATGATGATGCATGCGGCATGCACAAATTAACACTACATCCTGCACTGCAATCTTCCCAACCCCCTTCCAATTTTTTTCTTTAAATGTTCTTGGATGTACGTAGATATTGATCTTTGCTCAATGTTAGTACACAAAACTGTTTCAATAATACAAGTACAGGTAGTCCTCAACATACAACCTAAGTAAGAAATTTGTTAAGTGAGTTTTGCTCAATTTTACAACTTTTCTTGCCACATTTGTTAAGTGAATCACTGTAGTTGTTAAATTAGTAACATGACTGTTAAGTGAATCTGGCTTCCCCCATTGACTTTACTTGTCAGTGGGTCACAAAAGAGGATCACATGACTCCAGGATACTGCAACCATTATAAATATGAGTCAATTATCAACCATCTGAATGTAAATCATGTGACCATGGGGAAGCTGCAATGGTTGTAAGTGAGAAAAATGATCATAAATCACTCGTTTCATTGTAACTTTGAACAGTCACTAAATGAACTGTTGTAAGTCAATGACTACCTGTAAGTATGAACTGGGAACCAAACTCATGAGCCGAGGTGCAGTACTGCAGGCTACTTCTGCTGACTGCTGGCTGCCACCAATTTGGCAGTTCAATTCTCATTGCCTCAAGGTTGTCTCAGCCTTCCAGCCTTCCAAGTTGGGTAAAATGAAAACCCAGATTGTTGGAGACAATATGCTGACTCTGTAAACTACTTAGAGTAATGCACTGTGAAATGGTATATAAGTCTAAGTGCTATTGGTATTGTTAAATGCTATTCTAAAAAGGCAAACTCTAGTGCATTGCTAGCCAAATTTAATGGAAAAAGGCAGAATTTTTTTAATTGAATGTATATTGGCACTAAGAAATATTAATACTATTGCAGTACTGTAATGCACCTGTCTGGTGGAAAGTGGGCAAAGCCTCAGCTTAGATGTCTTAGTTTAGGCTTCAGCCCAGCACTTGAGAATCCTGTTATCAGGATTTGTAATTGTACTCCAACGATACAAGAAAATTGAGTATTGACAATAGAGTTCCTCAGTTCTCCATCTGCTGAATTTCTGTCACAATAATCAGAGATATTGTAAAGTCTGACTATACTGCCACATATACTCTGATAGCAGCTCCCTTTCAAAAATTCCCACAGCTGATTAATTCAGAAGACATTTTCCCCTTTGGCCAAATTCTGGATTGCCTCTCACCCAATTTCATTTGAACTCTTTAAAATGCTGTTGGACTGTTGCTGTTCTTCTTTGACAAGTAGATAACTATCAATGCAGTTGTATGCTGGTTTGTTCCCAAATGAGCGAGCACAGGATTGCAGCCTAAGGGAATTTCCACCAAGCATCATTTCTGTGTCCCAGTCGCCCCACAACAATTTCAGGTAGACTTGCTGATTGCCATTTCTGCTGATCTAGGAATGTTGAATCAGTTGGTGCCCCCCACCCAAGCTGATTAATAAGACCCTGCAAAAGATGTCACTTTATTGCTATGCCACCTGTCATTCCTCACCTTCAAGCACATAGTAAGACAACAAAGTAGACAGAAAGCAGATATTTATACACAGTTCTTTGGTGATTTGTAAAAAAATAAATTACCTGAGCATCTATAAGCCAAATCATGTCATTTTGCCTCCTATATTAAAAGCTATGTGGGTCCCATGAAATCATACCATCAATTTTGCTATTAATTTTCCCTGATATTGCCAAGCTGCAATAAATCAGCTGTGAGAGCAGCTCAGTTTATATCAACCTATTTTTCTGCTTATTGTTTCCCAATTTTGACAACTTCTAGACAGGTGGATTTCAATTCTCAGAGTTCCTGGGACCATAATGGCCATACTTGAGAATTTCAGATTTTACTGATAAATCCATACATTGTTGAGAAATATGGAAGCTGAATTATTTCCCAAGCATGGGAAACCTGCCACGAAAGAACTGTTAGAGCAGCTGAAGCTGAGGAATCAAAGGAGGGATGAGGCAAGAATTATTTCCTTCAGTGAAGAAACAGATCGCCCACAAGCTTACAACATTGCACCCAAAAGATTTCATCATCATCATCAACAACAAAAACAATATGAATGTATCGTACCAAAACGGGAAAGAATTTGACACAGCTGCTAAACTCAATGGAAGCCACAAGATAATAGAGGCCTATAAGCAGGGATGGGTTTCCACCGGTCTAACAACTGGTTTGCTTTGCACATGCACTTTGCGCGTGCGCACGCATGGCAATAAAGGATCGCTTAGAAGCGTGGGCGGCAGGTGGGTCCACTTTCAACCGTCCACAGCAATGCTAACAATCGGTTCATCTGAACCAGGCCAAACCGGTAGAAATCCACCCCTATGAGGCAAATGTGCCCTGAGGCTTGGTTCGAACAAGACTTTTTAAACAGAAACCCCAAATGCCACCTTCTTTTCCATTTGTATCCCTCCCTTGTCTTTCTGTATCTTCCTTAATCTCTTAATGTGAAAAATCTATTCCAGAGGGTAAGAGGGATATGTCACACTATGGCTTTGAATTGATAACTCTGTAAGGGGCCTAGAAATATCCTAAATCAGGACTCCAACTTTAGCACGTCTTTAAATCCCTTGATTTATACCCCCCCTTTTAAAAAATGTGAAGAATACTGCAGGAATGCCAATCTAGATTGGAATTGTTGCAAGGAAATTGATTTTTTTTAAAAAACGTTGACACTGCCATTTTCCCAACAAGAGTTCCCCTCCAGCGAAGCTGTTAGTTGAGAGAAACAGCAAGCAACTGAGGGGAAATGTTAAGCAACAAAATAGTTTTAAAGTAAAGACAAGATACTTTGGCCATCAAATGAGAAGGAGGGACTCACTGGAGAAGAGCCTAATGCTGGGAAAGATTGAGGGAAAAAGAAGAAGGGGACGACAGAGAATGAGGTGGCTGGAT
>JANHFR010005936.1:32125-43588 GCA_032468015.1 Mimophis mahfalensis
TGCAATGGGTCAGATTTGGAATGGGTGCCCCTCCAACCGCACTCCAGGCCCCATCTGCAACGCTTCATGTCCCGGAGCTCCTCGGAGTACCAAGGAGCCCAATGAGATCGGCGTCGAGTCATGGGCCACAAGGGTATGACTCAGTCCAACACCTCGGTGGCCGCCCTTTCCCAGGCATCCACTAAGGCGTCAACTGAGGCATGAGTAAGAGAGTTGGGTACAAGGCCAAGCGCCTCAAGGAAACTTTCGGGGTCCATGAGGTGCCTGGGGCAGAACCACCTGGTTGGTTCTTCTGGGATGCCATAAAAGAATATAGACCTGGCCCTGGGAACGAGGAAGGGATGGAAAAACTATTAAGAGGAGAGTTTCAAAAAAGATAGCTCAGTCCTAGGAAAGAGGAAATCTTGATAAAGAAATCCAAATATGTCTACCTTGATTTACTTTTTTATAAGATGGGGCAGAGAAAGGGGCATATTTATCCCTTAACCTTGACTACCTCAAAGGGCTGACAGGTGCCAATCATATTCCTCAAGCTCACATGAGGAAGTTTGCCTCAAAAACATGTTGTCCTTATCCCCCACCTCCAGCCCCATTCCCTGCCCTGAGGTAAACCCTACTATTTTTATAGGAATCTGGTAGAAGAGTTACAATGGCAGTGGGTCCTCAGCTCTGCTTTGTTTCTCTTTAAATGATACCTCCACATGATCTTAGTTCATGTTCCTGCTGTCATGTGTGGATTTTGCCCAGAAACAATGAAGAGTTTTAATGAAATCTATGCATCACCCCTGTTTGACAATTAAGAGAAGCTCAAACAAATAAATAGCAGTGTAGATATCCCTAAAGCTAACAATACTTTCAAATTATAAAACTTATTCATTCAGTTTTTAAAAACACGATACACCTGGAAGGCTATAGCTTAATTATTTATGCGAATATACACATTTTAACAAAAGTTTTGATTGTGGCGCTTGAGACTTCCTTACCAAAGTGCTTAGGAAAACACTGGTCTCTAATTATCTGTAAAGCAATTACTTCATATGCCTTAGAGCTGTAGAATGGATGTTTCTATTTTCAGTAGCAAAAATAAGGCTATGGAAAAACATCAGTCAAGAGGTGACCTTGACTCTGTTGTAACCTGTATCATTCCATGTCATGAATAAAATGACACCTTAGTTTAATAGAAGATTTTGTGTGTGTGAATGACAGCACCTGTCTTCTCCTGCAATGGGCTTGGCTGATGGAGGAGTGTTGCCTGATTGCTTAATCGGGGATGTTTTCCTTGGTGTAAGTGGTTGAATGAATATACACCCCTTGTAATCACCTAGTCAGTGCAATAAAATCTTGCAATAAAATATAGGGCTTCAGAAATATTCCACAATGAATAATTGCAAAAAGGAGTGTGGAAAAACATCCAGTTTAGGTCCAGGAGCTGGGTTTTTCTTTCCTCAACAGATTTTCTCAGGCATTGGTAGAATCATACCCCAACATCTCAAAGATTTCACCAGCAGTTCCTATCTAGAACCATAAATATCCCTGCAAATAGGACATTCAGCAAAGGCATTTGAAATGCCCTTAGAGGGCATTTGAAAAAACAGGGGCAGCCTGAGATTCTAGAATAATAAGCATCCCCTTCTCCTGCTTTGGTAACAGCTTCTGAAATACAATATGCCACCCCAAGGAGTAAATCCCAGGTCTTTTAAAAATTACAAAGAGAAATGAAGTAGAAATGTCCACTTCTCTCTTGGGGCATCAATTTTCCAACTAACATTCCCCCTCCAGTTTCAGTGAAATGAGGTATGTGTAATGCTGCCTGAAAAATAGTCATTTTGTGGTGAGGGAGCAATCTAAAAACACAATGTGTTAGAACACCATGTAAAGTGACACTGTGACACTAAGTGCAGGGCTGGCTCTAGACTAAGTTTAAAAAAGGCACCAGCCTATGGGCACCACGTTGTAGGGGGCCAAAAAATTGAAAAGACTTCTGAAAAACACAATTAAAAAGTTAAAATCAATAACAACACATCCCATAAATCTTTCTATTCGCATGAGAGTTAAATATAATTTTGCAGAATTGTTGCCATATGACCCAATGGATACTGAGGTAATTAAAATTTCTTACTGTGTGAATAGGATAAAAATGTCTGAGAAACACAACAAAAATGTCTGGGCTGGAAATTATAACTGTAAAGCTCCTGGCTCAAAACTCAAAGAGAGAGAGAGAAAAAAAAAGAAACAAGAGAGCACCTTTTTCAATTTTCTAACTAAATGGGAAGATAAGCCATACGGTGGGCATACCCAAATGCCTACAGACAGTTAGGGATGCACCATTTCGGATTCTAACCATGTCACGAAACATCTGCATTTAAAAGACTCCATCTCATATTCCCCCTATTAATATTTATAAAATTAAATGTGGCAAAAAAGGGTGTCTTGCAAAGACCTCATTCCAGGAGGGACTCAGATAAGTCCATCTCAATCAAAACAACTGTTAGAATGCTTTTCAAGGGCAGACAAAAAAGGAAGGCACATTTTCATTATTTGAGATGCATCATGCTGTGAAAATTGACACAGAAAGGAGAGATTACCTAGTGAATGCCGGAAAAAGATTTTCTTACTATGAACTAGAACACAGCCATCCATATGGTAATTGAGTATCCAGGCATAAGCAAATAAAAGATTTGAGAACTAAAAGACCCTGCCAAATCTTTATGTCCACTGAAAAGGCTTAAATTCTTGACTGAAATGAAGTGGAGTTTAGAAAAAGCCATGACTAAGAATGAAGGATGCTTGAGGGTAGCCTTAGATTTAAGAAACCAACTCTTTTTTTTATTACACACTTATCTCTATTGACAGAATCCTCAACCATAAAAAGAATATCACATTATATAAATGTGTGAAAATCTGATAGCAACTGAATTGATGTTGTATCATCTGCCTAGGTTGAGGAAATTGCTGGGAACCTTATCAAGATTGCTTTGTAGTTTATACAAACAAACAGCTGGTCTTTCAGTTTTCCCTGGAAGGGCAGTAGGACAAATGCTTTAAGTTTAGCCTTTTGAATGATTAGTAATGTTTTATTATAGTATAAATAGCACTGAATGTTCATATTAAAGTTATGATGTAAAGTTCTTGTTTTTAAAGGGTTTGAAATTACTTTTTCTTCCTTTTCTCATTAGTCAGAGTGCAGCTTTGGGGTGAGATTATTAATCCAACTGGCCCAAAATAACAAACTCCATGATAAATGTACATCCTGCTGCAGTTAGATAGGAATGATGCCAAGAACAGCAGCAGTTATCATTTGATATATGTCCACTTTTGTTCTTCAGGGCAGGAAAGAAATGTGATTCCATCACTGTCAAATAATATTATCAGAATTAGGGTACTTACTGGATGACTGGCTCTTTGCTTAATGAGTAATGAATTGAGAACTAAATAGAGGAATACCCCTTCCAAGAATTAGATGGGCCAACGCCTTGTAGCGGCATCAGAATGACTGACTGACTGACTGACTGACTGACTGACTGACTGACTGACTGACTGACTGACAGACAGACAGACAGACATGGTTTCCAGGAAATCTTCAAATACAGGCCCTGGAGTGATATGCCCCCTACCAGTGGTTTTGCACATGACTAATCTCCATCCATTTCTCTGACTAGAAGAGAAAAAAAGGTAAGGATCTTTGCACATTATTGCCAATTTCAGAAGGAGGGAAATCTCTCTCATTTTTTCCTGCAGCGTGCAAGGATTTTCTCATGCAAGTACCTGATTATCAGTATGCATATCTCATCTGTTTTGCATTTAGCTTTGAAGAATAACTTTTTATTCTGGTGTGAAGGACTTTAAAAAAAGAGACCCTTCATGTAAGTAAAGGGAGCTGACAATAGCCTGATGCCAATGAAGGATATTGTAGCTCTGCTACCTGATTAGAGTGGGCGTGTTAATTTTTTCAGAAGGAGCAACAGGCAAGAAATAGACTTTAGCCTACGTCCAGACTGCTGCATACTGGGAGTGGATTGCAAAGGAAGACAAGTGAGAGATAAGTAATGTTTTGTTCAAATAGTTAGCAACCTTTTCAGCATTTTCCACCCTAGAACTGGATGGAAGACACTGTCAGAATTTCAGAAAGTGGCACCATAAAATGTTTTGGATGCCTTTTATATTATGGTAGCGAGTCTAGTCTAGCACCAATCAATCCTATTTCTCCTTAAAAAATACCAAGTTCATTTTGGTGTGAGATTTTGTGAGCCAGAGTTACCCCGAGGAAGTATTGACCAATTATAGCCCTCTTATCAACCATTTTAACAATGTACCATGACTACATTCCACCTGAACTGATGACAAACTAGCAAGAGGAAGCAGAAATGATGAGAAAGAGATGTCTTATGATGATATAGTAGAACTAGTGCATGATTATGAAAGGTAATGTACAGAAACACTTTGCCCCTTCCTACTGTTCCCATGGCCTGCGCATGCTGAATTTGTAAGAGGCAGCACACAGAGAAGAGCTACTGTTAGTCATGTCCTCCTAGGACAGGTAAAACATGTCTGCCAAGAAGGACACAGGTATATTTCACAGGAACGAGCATGTTTCCACCTGCACTCTTGATTCATCATTCGCCCTTGCTGTCATCTATAACAGGAGATGACAAAATATTTGTGAGGGCTGATTCAAATGCCTTTTGTTAACATTCTGACATGAAACAATAATCTTACCCAACCCGTCCCAAACACGAGCTCATCAGGATTCATTAACAATATGTTTTTACAACATTCTTTAATAAATCAGAATGGCAAAAATGAGCTGCAAAGATTGACTCAGGCATAGCACCCTCCAGTGGAAAAACAATTCTTACTGCTGCATTCATAGGAAGTTGGTTATCTTGAATCAATATTATGCCAGACATCGTAGGCATCCAATACAAACCACTTACATTAAATGCCATCAAGTTTTAACGCCATTCAACTGACTCAGGAAAAAAAAAGGAAGCCCTATCATATCCTCCCATTTTCTAAACTTGGGAGCTGGAGAAAGCTTTTTAAAAATAATTTTAAATAGTTTTAAATAGCAATTTTATACAGGCAATTCTATTCGTGGAAAATAGATAAAAAGAACTTGTGAGGAAGAATTATATTTTTTCAAGGAATAGGGGGACATGCTGGTTTTAATGGATTTACTAAATATAAACAGGAGAAGTTTGATTGGAAAGAAGGAAATAAGTGTAATCCCTCCTGCCCGAAATAAAAATTGGGGAACCTGCCTGCATAAGTATTAAGTGCTAACATGGACAAAAATCAATAGTTCACCCTGTTTGGATGAACTTCCATAGAAGATTCTAGAGAACTTTTTTGTGTTAATTTGATCTGAATAAAGTAGAAGTGGACAGTCTATGGAATATAGGCTGTATGAAGTCTCCTCAATCCTCTCCACAGTATGGTGTTACTGAAGTTTATTGGGAAAATGGCTTATTTTGGGTAGCACAATTTTATAAGTTATTATCATTACTCTTAATATTTCTTTTTACAACCCTGTAGCCCCTTCATTCAATGGAAATTCAAGTGGGAAGCCTCTTAGAGACCAAACACCTTCATTTCTACCCTTAAAACCCTACAAAGTTTCTCCAAAATCATCCTGAATGGCAAATGTGAACAATCTGTAAAGTTTAGAGGCTTCTACGGTATATGCAGTATGTGCAGTATGTGGGGGAAACAATGGAAGGTCAAGAAGTCCATGACAGCTTCAAGGAGTAGTAGGTGCCACCATCTAAATCACTCTGGCATCAAGTTTCTAGTGAGGTGTATGACAGACTAGCCTTCTTCAAAGAAGATTGTGATAGTGATCGGCACCCAAAAGGCCAACAATGAATACTGGAATCTCTATGGATGAGGGAGAGATTGCATATAATCCACTTGTTCTCCGACAGCTGCTCCTCATAAGTCAACTGGAGGAATGGACATCTTTGCAGTTGGCTTGCAAGCTGAGCAGCTGGGAACCATGGAATTTCATCTAGGTTCACAGCCGTGATGTAGCCTTTGTGGCTCATAAACCTAGCTAAATTTAATTTCTTATCCACTTTGGAACTAACTTTTCTAAAACAGATCAGGAGAGATTTTCTTTTCTGGCAGAATAAATGATAAATTTCATCATTCTCTGGATAGCAAAACTAAAAGGAGATTTAAGAGTTAAAGAATATTTGGCACTGATTTAAGAACCATATGCAATAAAGCTTTTATTAGCAGTTATTGTATATAATGCTGAATTCAAAAAGAAGAGGCTCAAGAAAACAGGTTATTCTATATGAGATAAAAAGAAAAGAATTGAAGAAATTTCCAGAGAATATAGGCATCTCTCATCCAATTAAACTTTTTATAGCAACAGCTATCAATGTTAACACTAAAAGAAATGGAATTAAAAATAAACTATTAAAAATTGTGTTTGCAGATAAACCAGAGAAATGGTTAGCATATAAATTAAGAAAAGAAAATGATACTAAAACTTCAAGAAAGAGATGCTATAGTAATAATGTGTAATGCAAAAAGCATTTCATCGGTATTCTTCTAACTTATATAAAGAATATAATATTCCTTTGGAGAAAATAGATGAATTAAAAACAAAACAAAATCTACTAAGGATTACAGAGAAACGAAGACAAATTATGAATGGACTAGAACAATAAGGGATGTTTCTGAAGCTGTGAAAGTATTAAACCAGGAAAAGTAGCTGGACCATATGGATTATTAGATTTTTATTTTTAAAAAGTTATAAATCAATAAATCATTCTGGCAGGGGAATGGGGAGGCAGTGGGGCACTGGTCAATCCCAGGATGGGTGAGATCTAGAAAATTTTCACCCCGAAAGTTCAGTTTATTCAATGATTCCATTTTATTCCCTGAGGCAAAAGAAAGATGGTCTCTCATTCTTCATTTCACACAGAATAGACTAGACTAGCAGTTAAACATTACTTCACCCCCAATGACAGGCTGACACCATTACAATTCACAAGTGGGGATAAGGGGAACAAATAATGACAAATAATGATCATGTCATGAAAATACTATAAGTCAGATGTGTCAAATGTGTGGTCTGTGGGCTGGGCCGGCCTGCAAACAGGCCATGGAGTTGGCCCACAGCATTGTCATGGAGATGGAGAGGGACTGGCCTCTGCCATCCCAGGCCCTACCATGCCCATCCAGTCAGCAGTGACAACTAGGCCACACCCACCCCACCTACCCAAGTGCAAACAAACCCATGATGTGGCCCAGGACAGGATTGAGTTTCATACCCCTGCTATAAGTGATGGATTTGCTTCAGATGTCAGGAAATAGGTATGTAACGGCAGCATCTATGTGATGACATCACTATACAGTGGAACCTTGGTTCGCATAAGCTTCTGTTTGCAACCAATTCAGTTTCCGAACAAATATTCCAGTGGAGTTTTGAATTGGTTCAGAACTTAAAACTTGGTTGGCGAACAAAAATGGTGTGGAAAGATTCCTTTCTGTACCATTTTCTCCTTTGCACATGCACAGAATTGTCTGTGCATGCACAGTGAGTGTCACTTCAGAATGTAACCAAATTGGGTCACAACCGCAGTTCGGGAACAGATTGTGGCCATGAACTGAGGTTTTATTGTATAGACTTATAAAATAGGAGCTGTGGTGGTGCAGTGAGTAGAGTGCAATACGTAGTATTTAGCTGCCAGCTGCCTACTGCCTGCAATCAGGCAGTTTGAATCCCACCAGGCTCAAGGCTGACTCAGCCTTCCATCCTTCCGAGGTGGGTAAAATGAGGACTCAGATTGTTGGGGCCAATATGCTGACTCTGTAAACCCCTTAGAGAGGGTTGAAAGTCCTGATAAGCAGTATATAAATCTAATGCTATTACTATTAATAACAGAATAAGGGTTGGAGATCTTCTAGTCCCACCCTCTGCTCAAGTAGGGAACCCTAGAACCTTTCAGTCAAGTGGTTGTCCAATCTCTTCTTTAAAACTTCCAGTGTTGGAGCACTCACAGTTTCTGGAGGCAAGTCATTCCCCTGATTCTAATTCTGGTCCTAATTCTCAGGAAATGTTTCCTTAGTTCTAGGTTGGTTCTCTCTTTGATTAATCTCCATCCGTTGCTTCCTTTTCTGCCTTCGGGTGCTTTGGAAAATAGGGTGACCCATTCTTCTTTGTGGTAGCCCCTTAGATATTGGAAAACTGCTTTGAGGTTACCCTTTGCCCTTCTTTTCATTGAAGTAGACATACCCAATTCCTGCCACCATTCTGTATATATTCTAGCTTTCATTCCCCTACTCATCTTTATTGTCATTGATTTGCTCTAGTTTAGATGTTGCTGTTTTCCAGGCTAAGCTATTTGATGAGATAATGAGGAAGGGCAGGGTTGCGTTGCTCACTCAATCCTGGATCTGGAGTCATGACACTTATTATTAAAAGAAATATGATAATTCTGCATCACATCACCAGGATGCAGAGACTGGCAGCCTTAGTTTCCTATTTCTGAGCCAGTCAACCTAGGAAGCAAACAACAGGTGAGAATTTTCTGCCCCTTGGATGCCAAATGGGAAGGTATTAGGGCTCAGGAAGAATGACATAGAACTACTTCCTGCCTTTGATATCTGCAGCTTTATCTGCTTAAAGACAGAAGCACCTTTGATGTTCTAGGGCAGTGGTGTCAAACTCACATTGTCATGGTGGCATCACATGACATATCAGGACTTTCCCCCCCTTTGATAAACCAGGTGTGAGCATGGCCAGCACATGACGCATCTGGCCTGCGGTCTGGGAGTTGACAGCCCTGTTCTAGGACATTCAAAAGATTATTGGAGGTTGAAGTAGACTATTATAAATGACATAGGAACCATGAAAGTGACATCTGCCATGGAACTGAAACAGTGAAATTGTATATTCTGGTGCATTGATATCAGTAATAAATGCATCCAATTTCTCACTATACAGACTTAGCAATTACACAGTCCAATACCACCACTCTTATTTAAGAAGATTGGGTGCGTGTGTGCACACATGTGCATCACAATCAAGAAAAGATGACTTTCAACTGTGAATATGACAAAGAAGAGAGTGTTATATTTAAAAATAGTATGAAGGTATCATTTTCATTGTTGTGGCAGGCAGTTAGGAAAAAATGCAAATATTAAAATCCTTTATCAAAAGGCAGTATGCCAGAAATCAGTTCACCCTACTGGAAATAATTGCTGGCTATTCCAGACGAGAAAAATGGCTTATTGTAATTTATGCTTTATTATTAAGGTACAGTAGCAAAAAAAAAAAAAGCCTTAGAGTAAAAAAATAATAATGGCGGTGACAGTTCAATAAAACTTCTTAATTTTGTGAAATGGTTGAATGGCTACAAAGTTCAGCTGTAAAAAAAGCTGTACTTATGAAACTGGCTTTAAAAAAAAAAGATTATGGATAAAATAATGACAATCAGATCATATAGACGTGATCTTACAGAAAAGATCCATTCTGCCCTGGATGCACAAAGACAAAAACCTGCACATTCTTTTTTTTTTTTTATGAAATGTTTAAATGTAACTTCTGCTTTGTCATTCTGAGATCACATAAGATGTTATATAAGAATGCAGAGAATTAGCAAGGTGTTGCATGCCTCTTCACCATTCTCAACTGAAAGCACTTGAGAAGTTTCACAGGTGAAATCTCACATGGTTTGGCCATCTCTATGTGGTGCATTTTTCTGAATCATCTAAAAAGTACTTTGAATTTCATTTATGGAGATTGTGAGCAGGATTGTGAAGGATGATTCAGTTTCTGCTGGTAACACTTTGTAGCAAGATAGCAGATATTATAAATAGAGTAGTCCTTGAAGGAGCCTTGTCCTGTGAATTCTTTAATCAAGTAACGTCTATTGTTCCCCACTGGACACTATCTCTAGGAAAGCCTTCATTTTCTGAGCTCCTGCTGATTTGGGAACAATTTACCTTTCTTTCTGCTGGACAATAACGATTACAAAAAAGATAACTTTGTATTAAATCAGTGGTTCTCAACCTGCCTAATGCTGCGACCCTTTAATACAGTTCCTCATGTTGTGGTGACCCCCACCATAAAATTATTTTCACATATACCCATATTTGTATTCAAATATGTGTTTTCTGATGGTCTTAGGCGACCCCTGTGAAAGGGTAATTCGACCCCCAAAGGGGTCCCGACCCACAGGTTGAGAACCACTGTATTAAATGTAGCAAAGCAGATGAATACTCAGTGTATGGGAACCTCCATCATGGAGTAGTGGGTTAAAAAAGAACATCGAGAAATAATCTACAGTATTCTGTAACCTACTTCTTTGTGAACATTAAAAGGTGAGAGAGATGCAAGAATTATCAAGACACATAAAAGGCATATTAGGAAGCAGTTCTCAGAATAATAGCACCACATATAAATGAGGCTTATTTTGAGCTACAGCATCTCTGTGGAGCTGTCTATCCCCCAAAGCTACGTTATAACTAGACTTTTGCTCTGAACTGAAAAAAAAATTATATAGAATAGAGTGACCTTGAACATCTTCTTGAAAAGTGATTTTTTTTTTTTTTTGGCACAGAAAAGGGAGTACAAAATCTGCCTAATAAGATAGTTCAGTCATCATCAGCTGTTTGCATCCATTCTGATGCCTCACAAGAGTTCTTGGATATTTATCTGTATTTGAAACAGAAATGATAACTATACAATTGCTCCAATCAAATATTGAGCATTCTTGGCTTCACATGACTCAGAGAAATAATATGCATCACCATCAAATATATAACCTTTAAGTGTCTCGGTTATGATTAGACTTCCTCATAATGGCCAACTATATCCAAATGGTTGATGTCATGAGCTACTCCAACTCTTTACATAAGTATTACTTTCTTAGATTAAGAACATTCCATGAGTCTCAACATTCATGTACGTTTCCTGTTATTTTGAGATTCTGATTGAACATGACATTTAAGTCTGCCACCTCAAAGCAGGATCCCACCAGATGCATAAAGTTTCTAAAGTCCACAATCCCTAACTATGGATTAATTCCATAAGATCGTAAAGGCCACAAGTTGGAAAAAGATCTGATCAATATTCAGCATTACTAGATATCAATTTATTACGTACTTCATCATCAATCTTCAAGGGGAATAACGGTTTTGCACTGTTGCTTTTCTGTGCTGGAGAAATGTTTCCCCTTCATTATCTAGCCACTACATATGATCTTGGAAATAATTGCAAACAGAGTCTGGGCTTCTTTTTCCATGTTAAAATATTTAACAATTAAGAAAGTTTTATGTTTGTGAGTGGGTTCATCAGAGGAACCCTTCCCTATTAGATATTATTATAATAAATTCAGAAAGTGGAAATCCTGTCCTAAAAGGGGGCAAGGTAAAAAAGAGCACAGATTCTCTAACATAAAAAGGTAGATGATAACAAAGATTGCAAAAGAGGAAGGAAGGAAGGAA